>JAJNOH010000052.1:0-259596 GCA_022376275.1 Xylariomycetidae sp. FL2044 | reverse complement strand
AATAAAAAGTATTAATAATAATAAAAATTTAAGCAAATTATTATATAAAATTTATTTAAAAAAAAGTTTATAAATTATTAAATTATTAATTAATATTTTTTAAAAAGAAGCGCTTAAAAATTAAGTTATTAAAAGTTATAAAAAAAATAGCTAGTTATAAAAATTAAAAAAAATAATATATTAAAGGAAAAAATTAAAAATATAAAAAAAAGTAAAAAAAAAGATTAATTATATAAAACCTTTAAATTAAAAAAAATAAAAATATTTATTATTTATATTTAAAGTGAAAAAAAGGTTTAAAAATAAATATTTATAAATTACCCTTTAAAATATTTAGCTTTTTTAGATTTAAAAGCTATTTTATATATTTTTAATTTAATTTAATAATTTTTTAACGTTTAAAAGCCCGCTTAAAAAATTATATATTAATAATATATAAATATTAATTTTTATATAAAAAAATATAGAAAATATAATAAAATCCTTTAATAAAACCCGTATTTTACGTTTATATAACGTAATATAATATTTTAATTTTATTATAAACCTAGTTTTTTTTTAAATATTATAAGTTTAAAGTTATTAATAAATAATAAATTATTAAATAATAAACTAATAAATAAAAAAAATTAAAATTATCGCAAAAATTAAAAAAAAAAATTAATTTATATTTAAAAATTATTTAAAAATTATATTATAATATTATTATAAATAACTTTTATAGCGATAAAAAATATAATATATAAATAAAAAAGCGGCTTAATAAAGCGATAATAAATATATAATATTAAGAAATAAGATATATAAAATTAAAATATATAATAAAACTTTAAAATAAAATAAAAATATTAAAATAAAAAAGCTTTATTTAAAATAATTTAATTTATAGATATATAAATATAAAACCTATATTATAAATAAGTTTTTATATTAAAAAAATAAATAAATAAAAATTATTATAATAAAAGCTAAAAAAAAACTTATTAACTTTTTTAGCTATAAAAAAACGCTAAAAATTTTAAATATATTATATTTTTTAAATCGCTATTTTAATTATATTTAATTTATTTATTTTATAAATAAAAAGATTTATTATTTAAAAATTAATTTAAAATAAATATTAAAAATGCTAAAAATTTAATATAATATAAAAATAACTATTTTAAAAATAAATAATAAAATATATATTAATAAATAATTAAAAAACTAGCTTAAAAATAACCTATTTTTAAAGCTTAAACCTTTTATAATATATATATAATAATAAAATAATATTATAAAACGCTTAAAAAATATTATTAAAATAAAAGCTAAAATTATAAAAATAAATATTAAATTATTAAACTTTTTATAAATAATTATTTAAATAACGGCTATATATTTATATAATAAATTATTATAATAAAAATAAAATTAAAAAACCTTTTATAAGGTTTTTTTTGAGTTAATTATAAAATTAAATAATATATTAAATATAAAAAAAAGCTAAATTTATTATATTTTAAAATATATAATTATAAAATTTATATTATAATTAATAAAGCATTAAAAAATTTATATAAATTAAAAAAATTATAGCTAAAAGCTTAAATAAACTATTTTATTAATTACGATTTATCGAATATTTATTTAATTTAAAACCTTAAAATAAATAAAATATAATAAATAAAAAATATAAAGGCTTTATTAAACGATTTATTAAAAATTATAAATAAAAAAATAAAAAAGCTTATTAAAAAATACGTATTTATTAATGTAAAAATATAAAAAAAACCTTAAAATAACTAAAATTTTATAATTAATAAAAAATAATAAGCTTTTTTTATTTAAATTATTTAAAAAATTAGGTAATAATATATTATACATTTAATAAAATGAAAATATATTAAAATCGTTTAAAAAAAAGCTAATTATTTTTATATAATAATAATTTTTAAGCTTTTATTATTATTAAAAAATATATTACCACCTTTTATAATATTATTAATAATAAATTTAAATAATATTTAAAAAAAAAGCTAATAAAAACTTAAAAAAGCTCGATTAAATTTTATATAATTAAAAAAATAACTATTTTTTAAAATATATAAAAAAAAGTTAACTATTAAAAACCTGCGTTTAACGTAAAAAAAATCGCTATAAATATAATTAAATTTAAAAATAAATTAATTAATAAATATAAGTTTTAATAAATAAAGCTATTAAATAAAAAATATATATAAAAAAACCTTTTTTTTAAAATAAAAATATAATAATATTATTAATTATTTAATAAAAAAATAGTTTTATTAAATAGAAAAAAATTATTTTTAAAGTTATAAAAAAATGTTTTTATAAAATAAAATAAACTAATTAAAAAAATAAAAATATTAATTTTTTAATTATATATAAATATATATATATATAAATTTAATAAATATAAAAGATTTAAAAAATATAAAGCTTATTTTATAATGCAAAAAAATTAATAAAATAAATCGATATATAAAAATACGTATATTTTAATGCTAATAAAAAGATTTTTTAAAGTTTTAATAATAATAATAATTCGATTTAATTTAAAAATAATATAATATAATATTATTAACGCGTTTATATATATTAAATTATTTTATAAAATCTATATAAAAACATTTTAAAGATATTAATAAAAAATATAATTTATAAAAATCACCTTTTTTATAGTAAAAAAACTTTATAAAAATATTAAAAAAGCTTAAATTTAAAGCAGTTTTTTACGGGTTTTATTATTTTATAAAAAATAACATTTTTATTTTTTTATATTAATAATATTATAATAATATATTAAAAATCGAAAAAAAAAGATTATTTAATAAATTATAAATATGTTTAAAAAAATTTATAATATTAAAAACGGATATAAATTATAATGGTTTTTTAATATTTAAATTATTAAAAATTATAATAAACGCTTAATTTAGCTATTTTAATCGAATTATATAAATAAAATTAAAAATTATTTAAAAATTATATTTTTAACGCATTTAATAATGCTTATAAATAAAAAAAAATTGTTTTTAAATAATAAATAAGCTTATTTAAACATTATAAAAAAATATTAATAAAAAATAAAAGCTATTTTATATATTATAATAATTATACGTTTTAATATTATTTTTATAATCTTAAAATTAATTAAATTTAACTTTAATTTAAATAAAAAATATATAATAATAATCGATAAAATTATTAGCTATTTTTAAAATACGTATTATTATATATTAAAGCTAAAAAATAATAATAATTATAAAATTTAAAGTAATATTTTATTTATAAATAATTTTTTAAATAAAAAAGCTTATAAATATATATTATAAAGCTATTTAAAAAACTAATAAATTAAAAAGCTAATAGATAAAATATAATTATTATATTAATAATAAAAATAAAACTATTTTTATTAGCGTAAATAAAAAAAAAAAATGTTTATATTAAAACTTTTTAATAAATTAAATGTAAAATTAAATTCGAAATTTTTTTAAATATAATATAATAATAAATAAATATTATAATTAATAAACGCTAAATTATTTATTTTAAAAACGAAGCTAAAATATATTAATATTTATAATTATTAGCTAAAAAAAATAACGTAACTTAAATAAATAAAAGTAAAATACGTATTAAACGTAATAATATTAATAAATAAATTTATAAAAACATTTTAAAAAAAAAGTTTTTTAATTAAAAAAAATAAATAGGTTTTTAAAATATTAAAACGTTAATTAAAAAAAAGAATTTATTAAAAATAATTAATAAAAATATAAATAAATAAAAAATAAATATTAAAATAAAAAATAAATTATAAAAAAATGATTAAAATAAATAAAATAGTAAATTATTAATAAATTTTATTATAATAAATTAAATAATAAAAAAATTCGAAGGCCCGATTTTAATTTATTATAATTTTTATATATTATAAAAATATAGCTTAAAAATACGTTTTATTAAATAATTAAAATTTTAAATAAATAATAATAGCTAAAACCTTATAAAATTTTTATATTTTTTTTTATTAATTATATTTTAAAGCGGATTAATTTATAAAATCATTTAAAAATAAAAGGTTTAAAAATAAAAAGCCTAAAAATAAAAATCTAAACAATTAATAATAATATTATATAAATTATAATATTTATAAAAAAAAAAGTTATTTAAAAAAAAGTTTATTATAATTATTATATTTATTATAATTATAATTTATTATAAATTTATAATTTTTTTATTATTTAATCTTTTAATTATTTAAGCGTTTATTAAACGCTTTTTATATTTTTAAAATAATTCGAACCTTCGAAGCTTTAATCCCACGTTTTATAATTTTATTATATTATTATAATTAAAAGCGCGTTTTCTATAAATAATTCTCGTTTTAAATTAATTATACGTTTATAATTAATTAAAATAATAATAAAAATTTATATTTTTTAAAATTATATAAAATATATTAAAGCCTTTATAATTTATATTTTTTTATTAGCTATAAAACTATAAAAAAGGTATATAAAGGGTTTATAATAATTTTTAATATTTTTATAATAATTTTTAATATTAAAACATTAAAATAAAAAATATTTATTTTATAATATTTATTTATATTTTTTTATATAATATTTATATATTAAATTTAATAATTTAAACGTTTAAAAGAAATTTTTTAAAGGTTTTAAACGGTTTATATTAATATATAAAATATTTATAATTATAATAAAAATTATTAAATAATTATTAAATAAACCTTAAAAATACGATTTAAAATATTAAATAATAGCTATTATTTAGCTATTATTTAAAGGGTATATTAAATAATTAATCGTATAAACTATTTTAAGCACCCTAATTTTAAAAGAATTTTATATATATATATAGCCATATCGTTATAACCTTAAATTAAGCATTAATAAGAATATACACATAATTAACCCTGCAATTCAAGAAAAATATCTATGGATTGTTGCGTCGTTTTGCCGGGCGGTGAGCACCTGGGCCGTCGGTCGGTGGGCCGACGTACTGTATTACTAGGTAGAGTATCTACTCTATACACTCGCAACTTTTAGGAGCAATCCATTACTGAACACATCATCAGCATCCTGTGAACTATACGCTATAACTCAAGATGACTACCGCACACAGGCCTACATTTGATCCGGTAATCTATGCGATCGAAAGCCCTATCGAGCTCAAGCTAACTTATCGTGCAGGCGCGTGGAAAGGAAGCCCTTCGAGGGCCCGCCTACCATCAACGACTCCTCCCAGCCCACACACAACTCAAGTTTCGGTACGCGGCTTCGTCCAAGATCCAACATTCAAGTTACTAACAGAATAACACAGACAACCCGGTCAAGGCGGAGACGCCGACGAGCCGCGAGACCTACGCGCCGAGCTACTCGCCGCCGAAGCCGCCCACTTCGCCAAGCAGAACGGCGGTTCCCTGCCCCCTTCTGCCTCCAGCGAGATGACCGAGACGGCGGCAGCAGCCACATTCACCAGTAGCCACCCCAAGCGGGCCCTCGAGAACACCACATCACCAGCGGATGCCGGGGAGGACGCAGAGAATCCGGAGGCGAAGCGGCGGCGCATATTAGAGGAGTCTCGAGACATAGACGCGGACTCGGAAGACGACGACGGCGACGATAAAGACGACGCGGACTCAGATGATAGCAGCGAGGACGATAGCGACGATGACGATGACGACGAGGAGGCGGAGCTGCAGCGCGAGCTCGAGAAGATCCGCCGGGAGCGCCAGGAGAAGCGCGAGCGCGAGGAGAGAGAGCGGGCCGCGGCCGAGGAGGAGGAGAGGGAGCGGGATATCGCCCTGGGCAACCCGCTGCTGAATCCCAAGCAGGACTTCAATATGAAGAGAAGGTATGTGTTTTTGCCTTTAATTCTACTTTCCTCCGAGTAACGTCGATCTTGGTCTTCTGTTAAGAGCAGTTTTACTGATCATTCTTCTTGTCATTAGGTGGAATGACGATGTCGTGTTCAAGAACCAGGCTAGAGGGACCGAGGAGAAGGGGAAGAAGAAGGAGTTCATCAATGTAAGTTATTTCGTCTTTCCGTCAACCCCTTCTCTTGAATTTGGGTGTGGGTGTGTGGGTGTATGTGTGTATGTGCTAATGTCTACTAGGATCTCTTGCGGAGCGACTTCCACAAGCGTTTCATGAGCAAGTACGTTAGATAGAGAACAGAGAATGGTGGTAGAGGTTGTATGATACCCAACGGAGTTTGCATGAATAGACAGTCTCCTGGTTTCGACAATGGAACGAATGACTTACGGACTTGGTACTTTTGCTACTCTCTTCGGCGACGAGGTGATCATTGAGCCTGATGCATACTTTCCTTGAATCATGTGGTCGTCTAGTAGACTGCGCGAATGAGACTTTACAAGAATCACCTGGGTCGATAACGCCCCTGAGTGCTTGGTATGATCAACTAAGGGGCACTACATTGGAAGAATGAATAATTACGTGGTTTGTTATGAATCGAAGTCCCGAGACTTGACATCTCAGCATCAGCATTACCTCCCGTTATCTTCCCTTCCCTCCTAATCCCCAACACTCTTCCATATCCATCACCTCGTCTTCTTCGCCTCCTCCAACCCCTGCATCGACCCGTCCCTAGCTTGATGCGCATCCAGCGTCTCATGAATCTTGTCCAGCGCCTGCATCGCCCTCGTAACCGTCCTCAGACTATCCACAAGCAGGACTATGGAAAAAAAAGATTCAGTCATTAGCGTTTCATTTCATTTCAACTCAAATCCTTTCTCCGTCCTTCCTCCCTCCCCAACATCATCCCCTTACACACAGAAGAAAAGAAGAGCTCTCTCGACGGTCGAACTTACAGGCAGGAATGATCGCCCAGGGCAGGTTGAACCCGACGTAGTAGACCCAGAAGTACAGCGCCTCGGGCCGGCTGTGCGAGCGGCGCCCCGCCAGGTAAGAATCGCACGTGCTCGTCGCGTAGTACAGCGCCACGCCGTACAGGTGCGCCATGCAGGCCAGGATGCGCAGACCGTGGCGCAGCGGGCTGGCGACGACGATGGACAGAGCGTTGGCGAGGCAGAGGGGGCCCCAGATGAACTAGATATGCTTAGGTAAGTTTGGTGGGGTGAGATTGGATGAATGGGTTAGGTTGCAATTGGGGGAGGGGGAGTATATTGAGTGAGATGGGGGTGGTGGAAGGAAAGTGAGAAGGGGGGGTAATAGGGGTTAAGGGTGGGTGAATTGAGTGAGGATTCGAAAGGAGGGGGGGGGGACGTAGAAGGTGTAGGTTAGGTAAGGTAGTAAGTAATTAAACTCACCACCGTGATACTCTCGACACTCAACATGAAAGAATCCGACGTCAGGTACCGCGAATCCGAGAGAGCGTACTCTTTCCACAGCTGTGCGATCAGGCTGCGCGACGACGCGACGGTGGCGTGGTTCAGAACGAAGTATCCTTTTGTTTTTTTCACCAAGTTATTTCAGTTTCCAGCTCTCAGTCAAATAACCCCTTTTCCTCCTCCTTTCCCATCTTGCATGGTGGAATAAACAATCAGAACAGAACGGATGGAACCAGACCAACCTTCGAAAACACAATGCAAACATCCATCTATGAGAAATCCGAGTCAGTGATCAGTACTTATTACCTCCCCCCTTTTTTTTTCTGCGGCCGAATGAAGACACCCAAAGCTTTTCAACGTACTCAACACGAACCAACAAAACACGACCAGTCCCGACCGCGACAGCTCCGGGTTCACCCTGCGCGCGACGATCACCGCCGCCGTGAGCGCACAGCCCAGCGTCCCGGCCAGGGAGGCCAGGAGCACGGGCACGGGCGTGTCATTCGGCGCGTAGGCCGGGATGAAGATGTCCGGCGGGTAGTACGGGTGTGTGGGTTGGGGAGGGGGAGGAGGAGGAGATATCAGTTCCTCTTTAGCTTCAGGGGTAACTCCTCCTGTTAGGGACCACCACCAGTTCAGGGCCATTTTCGCCCGGCTCCCGGCCTGGTCTGGGTCGTCGGTGGTAAAGAATACGTAAGCCGTGTACCTAGCAGCCTAGTTTAGATTTCGGTTTTTTCACGAAGGAATCAAATCGAGCGCGGCTGTGCTCGCGGGTTGCCGGCAGGAGGAGGAGGAGGAGGAGGTATGTATCGCGGCCTCTCGTTGAGTGGTTATCCGAAATTAATTGACAGCTCGTCTAGGGACTGGGCGGGTACTTAACGTCCGGTGGGGTTGGGAGGGAAAAAAGCCGTATCGGCTCCGGGCTTACACCGAGCTGCGGCCCATGAGTTACCCGGCTTTGCATATTTATCTACGGCTTGGCTTTGAATCGGTATCGCCTGCGCTCATTACTTCTTCTTGCCTCTATCTCCTGGTAGGATTCAACTTTTCGTTTCATGATCCTCAGCAGACGGCTTCTTCCAGCCCATAAGAGCCTTCTGCGTGGCTGCCCAGCCATCCCATCCATCCATCCATCCATCCATCTCACATCACCATCTACCAGGTTGTAACAACCTCAGCACTTCCCCCGACCTAACGAATACAACAGTCCCCATATCACTATATCCATCCTCCAGGCATCGTACGAAAAAGCCCCGCTCCAAATACTCCGTATAGTACTACACGAGAGAAAAAAGAAACCCCCACAATGTACGCAATAATAGAAGTGATATTCGCCTACCTCTTCAAGAACGCCAAGGCCCGCGACGCCAAAGCCTTCTTCACCCACCCGGCCTTTTCCCTCTCTTCCCCCTCCTCTTCCCCATCATCTTCCTCTTCGTCCTCCCATAAGCCGCGCCCCCAGACCATCAACGTATCATCACCGGACTGCGGGCCCAGCGGCTCCACCCTGTCTGTTGAATACACCGCCGATGGCGCGGGTCGATTCCCGGCCCTGACTTGGGAGTTGGAGACGAAGACGAAGACGAAGACGACGGCGGAGAAAGGGGGAGAGGAAGAGGTGGAGGGGGGAGAAGAAGAAGAAAAAGAGGAGGAGGAGGAGGAGGAAGTTGTTAAGGAGTGGTTGATTGTGAGCGAGGATCCGGATGCGCCGCTCCCGACGCCGATTTGTCACGGGTGAGTCCTCGTTCTCGTTTGTCTCTGGGTTCCTTTCTCATTGTTTGCCGTTCCGAGACCCTCTCTCTGGTGTTTTCCCCCTCGGGCCAGAGACGAGGAGGGGGTCTGGGAGGTTATGATTCCATTCCTCATGTTAAAGGGGGGGAAAGGAGAAATGAAGGAAAAAAAATATAAGAGCATGGTCTGGGCCGGCGTTAACCACCAACTCCTGTCCCAAAACAGGATATACACCGGCATCCCCGCGGCCAAGACTAGCGTCGAAGCCGGCGACTTCGAGGAGGTGGTCGCGGACCCGGGCCGGGCCCTAGCCCTAATGAAGGGCGGTTTCCACTACGGCCGGTCCATGCGCGGGGTCCCCTACATACCGCCGAGGCCACTGATGAACCACGGACCTCATCGATGTGAGTCGTCTCGTCTCTTCCCAGTTTTCCCCCTTCTCTTTTTCCCCCTCTTTCTTCTTCCCTCTTATCCCCTACCAGAAGAGAAAAAACCTACGTCTTCAATTCCGGGTTAGGATGGAGGTGATCTGATCTCGTTGGGTTTTACCTCTTTGACTTTGTCTTTTTCCGATCGAAGTGAAAAGGGTAAAAAAAAAAAAAAAGTTGCGGTCTGCATAGAATAACTGGGATAGTTTCGAACCCCGACGAACTGAACCATCGATTGTACAGATTTCTTCATCGTAGTCGCGCTCAACGAGCCCTTGGGCGCAGAGCTCCTGACGGCCCAGACGACGAGGGAGCAGATCGCCGACGCGATCGTGGGCAAGGTCATCGGCTGGGGCATGTGGACGGGCGTCGCGGAGAGGAAGTGGCGATGAGAAGAAAAAAAAAATGACTTGGGACTCTCTGAGTCATAGATATATGGTCAGGTGTTAAATGGGGAGCGAGCTTCTAGACCGGGGATAATGAGAGAGCGCAGCTGTCTTGGGTGGGTTGTTTTTCCGTCTTTCTGTTAGAGATGACTCTCGAGTTTCTCCTTGTGTAATACTAAATTCTGTTCTCGCACGTGCGCACCTTTCATTACAGTGACGACCGTCCTCGCTTGTTAGGGTGTAATTCTTTCGAATTGGTATTTCCCGCGAGGTTTCCTCTAATTGCAATCCATCAAACCTCCAGTCTGATCTGAAATACTTGCTATATCCTCACTTAACTCGTAGGTAAACATGTGATGCCCCCCTCACATATCACTCATATCATTATTCCCACCCTCGTTCATACCCCTGTCTTGTCGTCCCGTCGTCGGCAACCCCACATCAGCTCGCCAGTCAGCCGCTCGTTCCCAGGATTCCCGGCTCGAAACTCCAATCGAAGTCATCCATAAAGCTCCAATCGATATTCTGCAGCGGCTCCATCATCATAGGGTCGGCGGGTCCGGCTGCCGCCGCTGGGACCACCTCGTTCGCACTGCCGCACGCGGGCGGGAGGGACATCGTGGCACCCGACTTGTTCACGAGGCGGTCGTTCTTCCACCTCGCCAGGCAGTCCAGGGTCACGCTCGCATTGAGGCGATGGGAGAAGCTGGACACCGGCACTTCTTGCCACTGGTTACCGGGGCTGCGCGCTATATCGAACCACGTCACCAACAGGTGGCTGAGCCGCATTGGAAGATCGGCTTCCATCACCTGTGACTTGTGTGTTAATTCTGATTACAATTCTGTCCTGGGCTTATTTGGCAGAACTTGAGTTGGGATTATGTTGAGGGAGACGTACCGAGCATCGGTTACAGACCGTTATAGCGTCACGCGCCGACGCCTCTGCCGCTTGCCTATCAATGAAACTCATGTATGACGAGCGCAGCAGCTTAAATATAATCTGTGAATATGTTAGTCTCGCCTATAACCATCCTCTAGTTCGTATATTTCACTGTCCGCTCAACCGCGGTGATAAGAGACAAGCATCAAAGTACGAGAGAACACGCGAAAACATACTGGGGAGACCCGTTAGCGAGATCAGAAAGGGAGCCAGAGTAGAGAAAGCTGATTTGCGAACATACCACAGACAGCCTGAGTCATGGTTCTGAAATAAAAGTGCGGGACGTGAGATAAAAAGCCTATCGTGCGGTCCAATTCGAGCGCATCCCGAACGACAGCCTGAGCGGTATTGTATGCCCGCAGAATGTTCCGCTTCGAAGCTTCGGGGTCGAAGCCGGGCGGAGGAATCAGGTAGTACACCTGGATCTCCAATTGAACTAGTAACGCGTTGAAGCGATCCAGGTCATCTGCCTCTGGTCAGTAAGACAATCATTGAGTCTGAACCGCAGTGAAACGATTGAATCCGTAAGCATCATGTACCAAGCCCCTGATCACCTGGACAATGCTTCAAGAACAGCCATATAGTTCTTTTTGCAGGGGACGTCGAGGTAGGATAACTTACTCGCGCGCTCTGAGCATACCAGTCCCCTTATCGCATTCCACTCATCTTCAAGCATCCGGACCACGTGCGTAGAAACACCTCGGGACTCTTCAAGACACGCAGCAATAGTCTTGCTTATGTGATTACAGAACTTCTGGCATTCCACTAGTATAAACCATCAGAAGTAAGTTGTTTGTTTGTTTGGGTTGTTGCATCTTAGGGACAAGAGTTCAGAATGTGCAGGTCCAAACCTACATTGAACGCGAAATTCAGTGGCGACATAGAATGATGTCCTTCCATCAATCACGTTTTGAATTGTCTGATTGAACAGTCCTCCGATTGGGGGGATGCCGAGGTACGAAGAAACTCTGCGTCTTGAGTTACCTGGCACGTCTTCAACCTCTGGAAAGTAGGTGAGGAGTGAACCTACCTCTGAGCAATGATATTGTAGCCTCCCCACGTATACGCAGCCTCCTCCTCCGTGAAATTCGTCACGAATATACCGTGACTATACTCCGGGTGTCCCCCTTTTCCCAGGTGTATGCCTAGGAGAAGCGAGGAGTTGCCGATAACACTGGATAGCAATGATGTAGAATCGTTCAGGAAACGCACGTCCGGATAGATCCATGTGCAGAGCAGTATAAAGGCATTGAGAGTTGATATGGAATGAGGTATGCTGGCTATAGCAGAGAACATCTCTTTCTTGACCGCGTCGACGAGATAGGGTAAGATGATGGAGTTCCTAGCATAGCGGCGAGAAGCTATGTAGATAACGACCCAGAATAGGAAGGGTGCGGATTCATAACAGCGATTGGGGTCACGCTGCTTAAGGACAGGCATATATGGGTGATGACACTCAAAAAACCTAGAGAGCATCAGTAAATAGGCTCTCATCACGCAGCGGGGATGATGATAACTGACTTCTGAAAGTAGTAGTCGATATCCATACCAGAAAAGGGCAGTGAGCCCAGAGATCTAGGAAGAGACGGCTCGATGTCCGGGTCCGGGACCGAAGTGGCCGCCGGGGTATGCAAGACGGGCGACGGGGCCATGGCAGTGCCGTGTGTGACAGCATCGGGGATAATGGGTTGCGAGGCGCCCGACGACGGCACGCCGAGCTGCGACTCATGAGGTTGTATATAACCCGGTGTTGACCGATCACCGACGCTTTGTTTGATAGACTGGATCTCCTGGGCTAACTCATCAATTTTACTACAGAGATCCAGTAAGTCTCGACGCAAAACCATTGAAGCACCCAACCGAAGTATTCCAGGTTGGGAGAAAAAGTGTTTCGAGTCAGGCTTTGAACAAAGATGAATGCATACCTCTTTCGACTGATTCGCTTATGCGTCTTGTCGACCACGCACGATAGGTTTAGCTTTGCACAGCGTTGACAAGGTCGCTCCGGGTGGGAACTGGAATTACACCGAACCTTGCAAGATGGTCAGAAAGTCAAGGTTGGATCTAACATTCTATCTCAGGGAGTCCATCCTCAGCAGGTCATCTAGTTGCCATACCTTCGCATCTCGACAACTCGTGCACGCCGAGTTCCTCTTGATGCGCGTCGATGCCGCCGGGGAGCCGTGCTGCACATCTGACATGGATGCGACAGCGTAATGCAGGGCGAAAAATCCGGAGGTTGCGAGTTTCCGTCGGTCGGGGGAGGGTCGGCCTCGGTCGGCAGTTTCGCACCTCTGTATTGCTTCGTAGAACGGGATGATGTTTCCAGACCGTATTCGTGTGTATAGGTTATAGCCGGTTCGGCTGCCATTGATGAAGGAATAGTTGGGAAGATTCGGCTACGTCGAGGCATCGGCCCCGAGACGGAGTTTATCTTGGCTTCGTCACGTGAGCAAGACTGCTGGCATGACTACCCCTAACTAGTCTATCTGCGAAAGCCAACCCTAACGACCTCCCGAGGTCTCTACCTAACCTTCTTTACAACCCGTCCAGGAGTGCTGCCAGTCGCTATTTGAGCCTGTGTGTAGACACAGGTAAGCTTTTATTCTTATTTCCTTTGTGCGAATCCTTGACGCTGCTCACAGGATCCACCAACATGGGTGTCATACGTAGAGTTCCCTGGCTGCCACGCACTATCAATCGTGATGGCGATCCTGCGTAGATAGCCTAATAGTGGCAGTCCCGGCGCAAGGAAAAGCGTAGAAGAGTTCACGTGCAGTCGCCGGCTTAGGAGGGAAGACATCTTTCAGTCCTTCTCATCCTGATCGACCTCCTTCTCCTTCGGTCGGAGAGGCAACGGGTTGTTGCGGGCATGTTGACGAATATGTGTTGTAATGGATCTCGTGGAGATACGCCATGTGCGAGTCGGCATTCATAGCAATACCGAATCGCGCAAGAGGTTCCTCTATCAACCCTTCGAAAGAGTGGCTATACAGAGGCGCTGCTGACCCAGTCACTCGCGATCCCAGGTAAAATAACTCATTTCATTTCAAAGAGAGGATATCAAGTTAATCATCACATTGCCGAGCACGCCCCCACCTATCTCGTCCATACCAGAAAAAATCCAAATGCCCTCGTTGCCACTTAGCCTGTTGTACAGACTGGCCTAGATGCCAGATTTAGATCTCCTACCCCTGGTCGCCCGTCGTATCTGTCCCTGAAGGCGCTGCTCTTTGGCTACTCGCGCTTGGCGCGTCCCAGTCTAGCATGACGCCCTGGGATCCCCCCATGGGCCAAACACCGCTCTGGACCGCGGCCTGCAAGTCGCGGCTACCGCTTAGCGACTCGCCGGGACCCAGGAAGGGCGTGTACATGGATTCACCGTTCATACCCCAGCTATGGGGCGGATACGATTGAGAGGCTTCTCCTCTGGTTAGGCCCGGCGACTCTAGCATGTCGCCCAATATGCCTTGGCTCGGGCCGCTAATCTTCGGCGGTTGTGGCTTGTTGATATGGAGATTGGTGGTCTCGCTACTACCTGCGTTGACAGCGGGAGAGCCAGCGCGGTGGGGCAGGTTCATCGTGAAGTCAGTAGTTGGGTACTGCCGTGATGCGGCCCCAGTCGCCATGTTGTTCTCTTGGGGCGAGTGAGATGACGGAGTCGCGGAGATGGTATCCGACAGGGAGGCTTTGGCCGCCCAGAAGCTTTCGGGGGTAGCGCTCGAGCTCGGCGACACCCGTTTCCGCTTGTTGGCACTCCCGTACTCATCGGACACAGAGTTCTGACGATCGTCCGGTGCGGAATCACCAATGCCGTACCAGCCATTGGCATCGCACTGCTGTCCTCCCGGGAGGGGATCGCCCGTCGGCTTACCCAACGGCAGTCGTCCAGGCAGAGGGGGCTGGATTTTGGTATGTCTCGAAATCCTGGAACGAGCAAGGAGAGGAATATTATGGAAATCGGAGTTTCCAAACTTCGTAATTAAATCGTCTATCTTGGGTAAGTGAAAGTCCCGCTGGATGCCGCTTTGATCGATATCGAGCACCAGTTGTCGGAGGGATGCTCGCGTGATCATATGACGCTGCGCAATAGTTTCCATAGTGGTTACCACGTAATTCAGATTGTCAGCGCTACCAGGAACCTGGCATTCTTTGCAGAAATACACATAGACCGAGCCGGCGCAATAAAGACTAAAGGCAGTGAGAGGGCTTTTCTAGGGTAACTGTCAGAGACGATTGACGGACATGAGCGTACTGGCCAGGACTACTTACTAGGCTGGACTCGTACATCCCTATCATCTTGACTATTGTGATGATTTCTTGCGCGGCCGTAGCCAGACGATCCAATGAAGCCTTCTTGGCGGAATCGGGCAGGTTATAATCGTCGATCCTCTCGATGGCAGCATGTTGAAGACATATGGTAGATGCATGGAGATTCAAATTCGTGTGTGTTGCCGTATGATCTCGGTAGGCACCGGGGAGTCTGAATCCATCGGGCAGGAACATGAATGCACACGTCAGTAGATTGTCTATTTCCCTATGTCTTTGCCAGTAGGCGCCATTTTCAAAGTCCCCGGGATTGTCATCCGGGGTGGGCTTATGCACGTGCTTGAGAATAATGTTGAATCTTCATGGGGGAGTCAGCCATCGTCGTTGTCCTGATGTAGCGTGTATGTATACTCCTTGTTGAGAATGATGACTCACACGTGGCAAATGACGATTGTTCCAGCGAATGATGAGTACTTGGATCCTCTGAATGCGTCTTGAAGGGTGCATGTTTCCATTGACTGTCCGCTTTGGAAAGCAGACTCGGTCTACATGAAACATCAAAGTCAGTCTGGAGAAAAACAGCGTCAAGTTCAAGCAAAGAAGCACACTCCTCATGCCTCGGCACCGTAGACGGGTGCACAGATTGGACGTGAATCTACAATCCACGGGACGAACTTACAGAGGGAAGATGAGTTGTAATCTTAAGATCCATTAGCCTCAATCCCATCACGAAATCGATCTGTTAAACACACCTCGGCCGGATCCAATAATAGTGGCCATCCTGTAGAGATGGACATATGGCTGTCAATACAGAAGATGCCCCAGAACGTTCGACGTCGTTCCTCCAGTTCTACCCAGTCCTTTGGGGGCAAGAGAGTTGGACTAGCCTCCGTCGAGGAACTGTCAAGGCGGTGAAGACCCATCATATGAATGAGCCTAACCGCTCGAGCACAGCTCATTGCTGCTCGAGTGAACAGCATCTTCTTAGCTTCGCATGTTGCGATACAGCACCATGCCTGAGCATGCTGAAGAGTAATGAAGTGTTCTCCGTGGCCCTGACGGGGTTCTTTAGCTGACGCACAGGGGGTAGCGTGGCGGCTTTTGAATTTGACGCACCTTCAATTCGTCCGATTCACAATATTGCCGGGCCCTTTTATAGAAGACGTCGTGATAGATGTGATATTTAGGATGGTGGACCGTAACAAGTGCCCACATGGCATATTGGAGGCACATTGGGGGTTTCATATGAGGAGCAGAATACCAAGCCTGTAAATACCGAGCAGGGTGGATCATGGGGACAAATTGTTGCTGCCGCGTGAAATATGTTTTATGCCTGTTGCAGTGAGCAGGCCACCGGTCACTTAGGAACGAGAAGAACACTCACAGGTCTTCTATGACTTCAAGAGGGGGCAGAGGTTCGAATACACCGCCGAGGTCCATCAGCTCGAAGTTGAAGGCGCCCTCACTTGGCTGTGGAATATCAGACGTGTCCGGGGGGAAACTCGTAGGGTTTTGCTGGTTGAATGTGAAATCCGAGGTAGTGGGAAACCCATCGAGTGTGGCGGTAGGGTCTGGTGGGTAGTCAATCCCTTGGAAGAAGACATCCTCACTCCCGGGCACCTGTAGACTGTTGAAGTCGAACGGAGGTGCGGTGAACTCGTCGGCATCATCCTCGGCGTCTTTCTCTACGAGGTTTTCCTTCTCCTGATTATTATCCGTTGCTCTTCTGTTCTCGCCCGCCTTCTGCAAGAGCACCTCGACCTGAGCTGTACCCCGTTTAGTCGAAAGGGTCTCACGGGCACAGCAGGAGTATTACCTAGACGCGCTTCGAGTTCCTTTACATTTCTTCTCTTGAACGCCGGCTTTCTTCTAGACTCGGGGTAGACACATTCCCCATTGACTCTGGCACATCTTGCGCAGATGGGCTTGGTTCTGTCACAGCGGAGTTTCCTGGTCCTGCAGGAGACGCAACTCTAATCCAACGATTAGGAGAAGCTACTCAGGGGTAGGTCAAGTTCAAGGGGTATGATAAATTACCAAGGATTCTCCGGCTGGGGCACCACCGGAAGTTGCCTCGGCGACGCGTTCATCGTCCGGCATGTCCGGGATCTTTGATGGCGGGTGGGATATCCGTACGTATCTATCAGAAGACGGCGCTGCTTTCTTTCAGGAAGTCGACTTATGCTCAATCCCGTAGCCTTATTAGTCATTACCTAAGTAGGTACGCATCAACGAATCTGACAGTCAGCGGGCAGCAGGCATCAGGCAACAGGCAGCAGGCAGCCACTATCTGGACGTCAGCCCTGTCAAATCAGATAAGGCGGTGGTCGGCGAGACGTTGCTCCGACCACCGATGCTACCCGTGGGCACCCGACCCCTGGGCTGGGTGGGCCTCACTGGCAGAGTGACTTGACGCCCGCGGGGACCGGACCCTAGATTAATAATAATCACAGCATCATCGATATTCCTTCGGTCACTGTACCCACACCGTATCCAATTCTTGTCAATTCCATTCCTCACTTGGGCATCCAGGCATCCAAGCAGACGGGCATCACGGGACCGCAAACATGGCCCTACAGGCTAGGTACGACCCTTGGCCGACAGTTGATAAACGAGACATAGGGGTTGTTCGCTGGAGCCTTCAATACGAGAAAACCAATCGTTCTGTATTGGTCCAGATGTTTCCACATCATGACGAGGTACAGCTTCTCATTATCACTAACAATCTGCAACCATCTGCCCATACCCCTCCCCATGACGATGGATTCAACTCATTTCAGTCATATGGGGGCTTTGGCATATTGTGCACACTGTACTCCGCACGCGACGGGACACTGACAGGTCTCGCTGCCCTGCACTGCACGGATCCTCCCACGATCCCAGCACGGCACCGTGTTGAAACGTCGACGATGCATCGGAAATCGTTCAGGAGAACTTGTGGGGAATATTTCCGTACGCCGACATGGGATTCGTACTCCATCATGGATTCATGGCCGACAGATGAAGCCACGTCCAAGGACCCGGGTGCTGGTGAACCCACTCAATCATTCCATTACGGTCCAAAGCGTACTGCTCCGAGAAAGTCTATCGAGTACACACGTTATCGTCGGCCGGGAATCAAACATGGGACATGGCATTGTGTCGAACAGGCCTGAAGATGTACAAAGTATCACTTCACCACCGGGATCTTGACTCTTGGCCTCCCAGGATTGACGCCCCCTTCTTTCTTTCTGTGAGTGCAGGAGCCAGGGAGCCCGCGTCTTGGTTGTGCGATGAGGTGCATATGCACTGTGGTATGGTATGCACATGCCAAGTCCACAAGGGCCTTTGGGCTCTTCATCAGCCCCCAGGGGGGCAGAACCGCAAAGAAGGTACCCGGCATTATTAGTAGGGATCCCCAGCAAGGCCAGATTCTAGCTCAGGGATCCGCGATTCGCCCGGAAATATTTAAAATGGATGACGGACTTGACAGGTGCAGATCGCGTCAACCTTGTCCAAGTCTATCTCCGTTATGATTTATGCCGCGGATCTGCGAGCCAGCAAGCCGTAAGTCTCTTTCGATATCTTACGCAGTACTACTTCGTACCATGGCTGCCATGTATGCAAGGCGAGAAGTATTCCGCTCCGTCTATGGTCTCTACCTCGAGTGTTATGGCCAGATATATCTAGGTACTGCGTAAGTAGCCACGACATGCAACGCCTCAGCGGGAGAATAAGGTTATGGGCTTATACTTCCTGGTACTAACTAGTCTGCGCGTAATTTAGTATGTATGCCGCGTGGCAGGTAACCGTGATCCATCGGATCTAAAAGGGGGAAAAGGAGAACCTAAAGAAAAACGTTGAGCTAGTGCGCCGTGTCAAACTTTAGACGACGGATCGATCTACGCATGTGGCATTCGAGGTGTCTAAACTTTGGCCCTGCCGATTGACGTCCTCAATTGCTTGAGCACCAAAATTCCGCCAACAAGGGCCCCATCTGCAGGAACAAAAAATTCCTACGATACTGCGGAATGTTGGAAGCTCTCCTGCGCGTTGCCTGACTTTCAGGGGACAGCGTGGATGGTACTTATCGACAAGAGGGCAACAAAAGTACAACGCCTACAGCCAGCCTTCCCAGGAGAATTCCCTACCTAGGTATGCATCCAATACCTACCTCCTCGTCCCAGCGACTAGGGAGGGGTTCACTGTTCAACGAAAGGGGCAAGGAAACGCTCAACTCACACTCCCCACCCCCGTTCCCGCACCCAAACGATAGGTCAATCTGTGAATTTTCACGCGCCAGTTACCAAGCTGGGCATCTGTTGCGGGAAAATGAGCAATACTTCGTACCCCCTGTATCTACCCATGGCCGTCGGGGTTCACAACACGACGCACTGTCCACCTTTCAAGGCTTTGCGGCGTGGACAAGTGACTAATAACCTACCCATGTGGCATCTTATCACATTCCTGCCAACGATAAAGGCGAAACCACCAGAGAGCCCGAAAGGGTAACTTGATGGTCATCCCCAGAGTCCGGAAGACGTGTCTTGATGGCGCAGCAGGCTTTCGACCCCAGCCATTTTTTCGACTCACAGACCGAGCTGCCAAGGTAACGACCAAGCCCGCCTCCCCCCCCCTGGCGGCCGAGGGAACTCAATCTACGATATCGCTGAATCTCTATTGTGGCACCCATCAAAGAAACAATGCCGGAAGAGGAAAGAGCCTTTGCCCATACAAGGTTTCCAGTTAACAATAAGGGAATGCGAGAATGACAAGCGCTAGAGAACCCCCTTGTGTGTAATAAGCTCGTCGTCGTCGTCGGCGATGTTGGTGGTGATATTCGGGGGGGTGGACGACGATCATCAACGTCCCCACACATACGTACGTATCTACAGACCAACAATGAATGCGGCTCAACTAAGACCGTTCCAGATCCTATCCAGCGCGCATCGGAGACAATAGCCCTGTGAAGACGAGATGACGCTGGTAGACCAAGGAAAACAGCCACCATGTCTTGGACTCGACACAGACATCCAAAGTTAACTTCAACGGGTTTGTTTTTAACTTCAGACATGTGCTTTTCTTGTTATATACTAGTATACAGCCTTCTACTCCAGCCTTCCCACCTCCGTGGCAGCGGGCGATCGCAACGAGAACTCAAAAAATTCCGAGAATCGAAAGCCTAAACTGATCGGGGCTAGGGGAGGGAAGAGGCACGTGAAATCTGTCACGGACTGAGAAACTGACGACGATGATGTTGATTTACCTACTAGTAGGTACAGTGTTCCCAACATCGGGGTTGGTCCGGAAACCTCCGCTTGTGGCTTGCGGATAGGGTTAGATGTAAGTGTATCTCGCATTTCAGTGTCACGAGACAATATACGCTGCCCTTCTTGCTCTCATATGTGTGAGCAAGAGGCGTTCAAGGTAGTCTGCCTCCCGCGTGGCTTTTACGACAGGACTCCAAGCTCTTCTGAGTGGTTGCGGTGGAGGCCATCGATCATTGTACGAGGGCATCGCCATCAAGTACATATGGTATGTACGTATGGTATGTATGTATGTCTCAGAGCCTCCTCCTCCTCTTCAACGGGTACAACGTTGTTTCATCCATATATCAACTTACCCAGGTAGCAAGCTACCAGGAGGTAGACGGGATGTTCGGAACACAGCACAGCACAGTACAGCACAGCAGCAATATATATGTTGTATATGTAGGACGAAAAAGAAAAAAAAACCTCGCCTTGCCCGCGTCTGGTATAGCCCGCATAACGGCTGTGGTGGCAACAACAGCAAAATCGGTGAAGGGAGCTTTCTATTTTATTTTTCTCATCAGTAACGCATATTCGTCTATTGTGTTTTTTTTTCTCCTTTGGCATCAGAACCGTAACCTCAAGTCTTCTCTCTTTCAAGTAAGTCTATGCGAAGGCTGGCGTCGTTCCTTTCCCCTCCCCTTGGCCCTCCACTCGTTTCCGGCCCTCCCCCTTTTGGTTGGCATTGCCATCATCCGATGAGAAAGAATCTCACGATATCTTCATATGCACGCAGAAAAGAAAAGAAAGAAGAAAAGAAAAAGAAGAACACGCATGATTTCTCCAAGCCACGCCCTGTACGAGGCGGCCGTATCCGGTGGCCCCGTATGTGCATGTGTATGTGTATGTGTATGTACTACGGATGTATGGATGGATGGATGGATGAGACGAGCTGCCTTCTCTCATGGATAGTTCCAACGAGCTTGTTCTTCTACTATACTACCTACCTACCTACCTAACTACCTATGGAATCCATCATCATGCACTTATCCCCGGAGTGGGCATTGTGTGTGTTCTCTCTCTCTCTCGGCATTCATTAATTTTTTTTGGGAGGGGGGGCCTAACATCCACTTTCCGGTAAGGCATCATTCATTACAATGTTTGTCTTTCAGTCACATACATCACATTACATGCACATGCCGTGACGGTGAAGTAGGTGGTAGTAATAGAAGTAGAAAGAAAAAGGGGAGGGGAAGGTGTCCACGTAAAAGGGAGACAATATGAGAGAGAGAGGGGGGCAGAGAGGGGGGAACGACGGGTAGGGACATCTGCACTGTCACTTTGATCTATCAAATCCCCTCCTCTCCTCCTATCCCCTTCTCCTCTCTCACCAACCAATCTATCAATCAATCAATCTGTCTGTCTACCACATCCCATGCCATTCCCCATCACACATCTCATCTAGAAGAAGATCGATCTCGGAAATCGATCTATATCTATCTATCCATCTATCTATCTATCGGATGCCGGCCGCCGCCACCCTGCAGTGCAGTGCAGTGCAATGTCACCACAAGAAAAAAAAAATACTGGATTGGGTCCTTCATCCAACAAAAACCAGGCATTATTATTTTTATTTATTTATTTATCTATTTTGCTACTATGAAGTAACGTAGTCTATTTTCCCGATTCACCTTCCTCCTTTTTATTAAACATACCTAGGTAGTATACTAAGTATGTATGTACTTAGGTAAACATGCAAGCAAGCCGGTCGCGGATCAGACCAGCAATGCTAATAACCTACCGTACGTAGTAAGGTTATTAGGTAGGCAGATCAGATCAGATCTGCCAAGAAGTACAGTACTACTACTTGTATGGTAGGTATGTTATGTAGATCCCCCTCCCCCTCTTCCCTTCGTTCTCCCTGATGACCTTTCGGAACCGAAACCCTAGAAGAAGAAGAATGAGTGTGCAGGGAATGCAGGTAAAAAAATGAAAGGGAAAAAAAAAGAGAATTCCAGCATCCCGGAAGAGGGGAACCCTGCATGTATGTAGCTGGACGGGTTTTATCGTGTGGCGGTTGGTTAGTTGGTGGTAGTGGTGGCGGCCGGCTTGTGATGATAAACATGATGATTATGATGCTGCCTGTCTGTCTGTCTTTGTCTGCTTTCCTGCAGGTCGATGGATGGATGGTACTCAGGGAAGATCCCGAGGGAGTTGAAAAAAGGGGGGGGGGGGGGGGGGGAGGAGGGGGGAGGCTTTTTCCCTTCTCTTCTTATGCATGACCTTATTAAATAAGTTAAAAGAAAAACAAAAGCCGCTGTTTTCAAAAAACGATGGCCGATTCGCCGCCGAAACCCGCTTCCCCGGCTGCCGGGTTACCTATAAGAGAGGTGTGTTATTGATATTCGTGGGGGCGAAAGAAGTAGAAGAAGAAGAAGACGGTGAGGGAGGATATATACAGTATGAGAGAGAAAGAGAGAGAGAGGGGGGGGGGGGGGATGATTATTCTTTTTCTTTTTTCTCTTTTTGTCAACTTTGCTTGCCCACGAAGGGTTTTGGTTGTTGGTTGTTGCATTGTGGTCTCTCGCGATCTAATATAATATAACTATATATGTACAGTCCAAGCTGATAGGGTTCTCTTTCTCTCGTCTTCTGTTGTTGTGTCGTACCCATCATGCACGCATATCTGGCCCGCCCTGCTGCTTCTGCTTCTAATAAATGATGACGGCCCCCATTGGCATGTCACTGCAGATCAGGCCAGTTGCCCGTGTTGAATGTACAACCAAGTCTTTTCTCTGTCTGTCTCTTTCCGTTTCTTGTCTCTTGTCTCTGTCTGTGTCTGTCTGTCTGTCTGTCTCTCTGTCTGTCTGTGTCTTTCCGTCACCGTATCTGTCTGTCTCTTTCTCTTTCCCTTTCCGCTTTCGCCCACCATGCTTCTTCCTGTTGGTATCGTGGTGGCGGTCAGATTACCGCAGATGCAAGAAAAATATGCATGTCCTCCCAACCTGTAGACGAGCCCGAGCGCTGGTAAATGATAAAACAATACTACTAATAAGGATGTTGATGTTGTTCTTGTTGACGATGATGATGACGCCTGTTCCCTCCCCCCTGTGTCCCTAGTATCCCAAGATGTGAAGCAAATACTTTTTTGATCGTTCCCACACCAGAAATGGTGTCCAAAAATATAAATCAGGTTCGTCGTCGTCGTCGACCCTCGTATATAAAAATCCGGTCGGCTTCTTTTTGGCCTGGCAGTGTAAGAATCGAAAGGGTTCGCTCAAATATGGTTGTTCAAAAAAATACAGAGTCCCGAAAGACAGGAAGACAAAGCATCGAAGAATCGATGATGATGATACAACTCGTAGAGAAGCCTCCGGGGAAGGCGACGGCTTGGGAGAAACGAATGTCGAGGACGCGAATGCACTAGGTCCCTAGGAAAGGGGTGGGGGATCCTAGATGCTGCCTCGCTTCAGGTTGGTGACCCGGCGGCGTTTCGTCACTTCGTAGTCGGCTTCATCGAAGTTGCTCTCTTCGCCATCGCTGAATTGCTTGCCGTCCGGGTACTCGAGGCGTTCGGTCGAAGGCAAAACCTGACTATCCCCACCGCGGCCAGCCTGCATGGCTTCCGTCGTAGCACGGGCACTGGCATTCATCAGCGGCAGTTGGCGGCGCCTCGCATTGATGAACCAGTTCGAGATTTGATCTGTGGGGTTGCGCGATCCTCAGTCAGCCGCCATGCCAAAGGAATCGAAACTCTATCTCACGATGCACAGACGAATGCACAGACGAACTGACACCCGTCTTACAAGAGCACTTAGAGTTAAAAAAAAGTCCAGGACTAGTGGCACTTACTCATCTGAAGCCCAGTGACCCTCAGCAATTCCTGCTTCTCGTCCTCGGTCGGATAGGGGTGCAAGAGATGGCTCAGGAACCATGCACGGAGCTTGTCCGTAGTCTCCTTGGGGAGATTTCCTCGGCGCTTCCGCTGCTTGTTCTCGCCGTTCACGCCGATGCCGAACTCGCCGATGCGCATGAAGGCGTCGTGGAAGCCGTGCCCGTAAGCCTCTGACGAGTATTGTGCCCTATCAAAGGGGTGCACCGACCCGACGGAGAGCGACTGGACCCGATTGGGGTGGTGGAACCCGTAGCCGTAGGTTGCGGGTCGATATGCGGCCACTGGCACATTTGCCTCCATGCTATGGCTGCTACCAACGCTCGGGGCGAGGCTTGCCCTCCGCATCGACTCCTGCACGTAGTCATCGCCCGGGTGGCTTCGAATTCGATGCATCTCGCCAGCGCCTCGCTCGAAGTTTAAGTGCGGTAGGCTAGGCAAAGTGGGTCGCGGCTCGACGCGTTCTCTGACGTCCACCCTCTCCGGAGACCGCATTGACGGTAGCCCGGAGTTCGGCGTGTAGGGGCTCGTCCTACTTGGGTTGGCCCACGGCTCAGGAGCAGCTCTCGCAGAAGGAGGGGGTGATGAATGCCCAGAGACGAGTCGCTGTGAGTTCGCGTAGAGGCGTGGGATCTGGCTGGCTCTCGCGGCCTCCTTCCCTTCGTCGAAAGACAGCCGCCGGCGCTTCGAGTGGCTCGGCGAGTGAATGTACTCCGGAGGCGTCATTGTCCCCGCGAAAGGACCGCTCGTGGGTGACGTCGTTGCGGATGGTGTTCTGGCTGCCCCGTCATGCCGAGCTTGGAGTTGAAGTTCCGGAATAGCCTGAATGTCTGTAAGCACGAGTTTCGAACCATCAGAGGAGAAGAAGAAAAAGTACCTGTCGTATGGATGGGAGTGCCACCCTCTCATGCTCACGGCGCGGCTGCGGTGAAGGCTCTGGCCGCGCCTCTTGCCAGGCGAATTCGCGATGGAAATTGTGGGGATAATGAGGAGAAGACATGGCGAGAGTAGACATTTTGTCGGTCCCTTGAGATGATCGATCCGCGTGGAGCCTCACTGCAAGTCTTGATGAACCAAAGTCCATTCCATAGGAAAGTAACTCGTATTCTCAGTATCTTCCGCGCAGCGGTTGAGCTGTAATTCTATCAGCCGCAAGTCCCAGTGGCAAGTGAGATGCTTCTTATGATAGCGTGCACAATATCATAGATTCGTACCTTGATGGAGTGGATGAAAGACTACCAAAGGAATAGGTTCAGGGGGGGCGTTCTAAAATAAGCAGCCAAGGATATGATATGCACCGGATCCGGTCACCTGGAGGGTATTCGTGCAAGTAGGCCTCGTCACCTCGTCCTTGTATGTTTCTGTATTTTCTCAGGATTTGAAATGGTCTGGCTCGTCCTCCCACTTCGTAAGTATATCGCTACCGTATGCTTGCAAGGCCTATGAAAGAGAGTCCCGTTCTAGAAGGCGATGATGATGAAGATGAAGCAGAAGACAACGTGCTGAACGTAGTAACGGCGCTGGCGGCTCTTTCTGACTAGTCGAAGTCCAGGTCGAATGGAATAATAACGATGAGAAGCCTCGCAAAGTCCAGACGAAGTTTGGCTGGCAGACGTCTTATTTTGAAGTATGACACAAAGCTATGGCCCCCAAAACAGTCTTGATAATAGTCTAGGAAAAACGCACGGATGATGCTCTAATCAAGGAGCCAAATGCGTAAGAGTTTCAATACGGGAAGGGTGAAGCAATGTTCGAAGTCGGGCTCGGAAGATATGCTGGGTGTAAGGTGGCGTAA
This sequence comes from Xylariomycetidae sp. FL2044, assembly GCA_022376275.1. NCBI lineage: Eukaryota > Fungi > Ascomycota > Sordariomycetes > Xylariomycetidae sp. FL2044. Next base: position 233,582 of record JAJNOH010000052.1, on the reverse strand, counting down.
AGAGAGACTCGGGCGAAGAGAATCGATATCAACGGCGGCAAAAGAGGAATGGCCCAGGTCAACGGTCCAGACAAGTTGAGAGGAGTTCAAAAGCATACATGCATGCAATACGTACAAGGAAGCCGACTGCCTTTTCTACGTTGAAGTCGGGACTGTCTTTCAAGGGTGTGGGGAGACGGTTTTTGATGGGCTCTGACTAAACCATAAAGAGCCCAGGCATGCGAAGCATGGACAAGGATGACATAGATGCCAGAAACAGCAGCGTTCAGGGTACGTTGAAGAATATCACCGACCAGTATCGTACCCACATGCCTCTCCACAGGCCAGTCTCACTGGTGTGTCTGTGGCGTGGCCATGGGCGGGCAACGGACTGAGGTCCTGGGTTGCTCCAGGGGGGCTGCCAGCAAGTTCCTGCCAGTCGATTGGGGTGGGACCGGGATACCGAGCATGCACAGGGAGGAGGAGGAGGACGACGAGGGTTAGGGATACTTGCGAGAAGACAGGCTTGGCCCGCCTGATGGCACCGTTCGTACTATACCCAGGTATGTACCGCCTGGACTGCATCCGGTATGTAGCCAGGGAGGTGGACTGGGCGAGGAGGAACGTACCGGTAGGCGCTAGGGCATACAGTGACACGACAAGGTACTATCGTAGTAGGCAAGTGTTTGGTAGTGGTGGTGGTGGTGGTGCTGTAGTGGTGGTGGGTGGTGGTCTCTGCGAGACAGGGCGACAGGGGTAGAGACCCCGGGACCGCGACGGTTGTCGCTTTGGTACCAGATGAAATTGCCCGATGAAAGGAAGATGCTTATTACCAGGGTCGACCTTACACGCCTAGTGTACCATTGCATATGAAGTTGCATTCTTAAAGACCAGAGCCAACTCTTGCCTCCTGACGAAAGTCCACCAGCCCAAGCTCGTGAGTATATCACCCTACTATTATATATAAGAGAGGAGGGAAGGGAGGGATAGATGCCCCCTTCCATTACTGGTGCGCTCGCATGCCCGTACTGTGTGCCCTGCGCTACAGCTAGTATTGGTAGCTCTTTAAGTGCGTGAGTGAATGGTGGGTAACTCGGCATGAGAGGCTCTCTCTCGTATCCTATCTGGGTTCTGTTTGATGATAAGACGACTCCTCGTCGGTCGCCTGGATGATTCACCATGCAAAATTGCCTTCGCGGGCTGGGGAAGGAGAGAGGCAGAAGGAAGATTACGGCGTCGGTGTCACGCCGTTGTATAATCAAGGTGTCTCATGAAGGTGAGCTGTTGGCAGAGGGCGACCAGAAAGCAAGTTTAGGGACGCAAGTAGCCGACCCAGAAGAAGGTTTCTGTGCAGCTGCATCTCGGCACTGGACGTCGCCATCCGGTGAAGGGCCAGCCAGATGATACTACTTATGACGCAGACGCGCCCGGAGCGCTGGCACCGTCAAAAGGAAAAGGGCTGTCTTCGCTCGGGAGGCGGAACAGCTCTTCAGCTCTTGTCGGCGGCGACTTCTCGTCATCGGATGCTGAGTCGCGGATGTATTATTTATCAGGTCAGCCATCGACCATACCCAAGCACGCGAAGGGCAGGGCCTTTGCTCTGTCTGACGTTGTATGCTGTGCGTGGTTTGGTATGCATCTTGCTTGGAGAGGTTCTTGGCCTCGGCGGCATGCTTATTGGCATGCTTATTGTGCCTCTTCCCACTTGAAGGTTTCATAATTATGATGGCTCCGGGATGTTGATATTAGGGTCCGAGAGAATAGGTAATGAATCATGCCAGATGCGGGAACAGCTGTCCGCCTCGACGGTTTGACGGGCTAGGAAGTTTAAAGAGTAGAAACTGTCAGGGCCGAGGCCACAGATCGCTGTGCAGCCCGTGGTCCGTGGTGCGTGGGCATCTCCATAGGGCTCTCCACGCGCTTACATACTTAACATTTAACCCCCCCTGAATAGAGCTAACCACCGGGCATTTTTTGGCCATTGAGAGCTTCCCGATCCGCGAGCCGGTCAGAAACTACAAAGTTGTCATTACTATTGTTAAAACCACTGCCACCGTCTTTTCCAACGTCTGTCTGTCTGTTTATTTATTAGCCACCCTCACTCGGTCGAGAGTTCCAAGGTTGTCTCTCTTGTTCTCGACGCCTGAATAGTTTTCTTGCTTAGGCGCCCACATAAGTACCTACCTACGGAGTACTATGCACGCAGTAGGTAGTCTATGTACATAAGCTAGCTGGAGGGTGGGTAAGTAGGGTACTTTGGAGGCCCGGGAATAACCACGCCCATGTTCCCTGAGGCAGCTATCTCGCGATGACTCCCTGGCGCTTGGATACATGGGGCCAACGTATTTGCCCCTTTTTCGACATGACGTCCCATGACGGATTGATCGGAGAAGAGAACGTCCGTGTCATTTACAAAGATGATGCTAGTCGCTACGACAGCGACAGCAACAACACCGTTTCCTCTCATCTGGGGAGAAACTATCGTTCGGTATTGTTTCTTGATACGACACCCTCTACACGCGGATCGTCTTGCTCCGGCACTGCTCGCACGGCCGAAGCACTTGCCCAGTTGAGATACCGTGGTCCGTCGAAACATCTTGCGTAGATATATATCAGGTCGATTATGCCTTCAAGGATCTTCTCCCGACTTTGGGATTGCCAATCCTCCATGTTCTCGAGGGGACGACACACGCAGTGACAGACGGGATCCGTCCGGCCGGGACTAATAACTACGGGCAAAACGCTTCACGGTTCGAGTCATTTTAGCGGCGATGCAAAGGAACACACTTTTGGGCCAGAAACGCGTGTCTCCCATCGTCAGTGGCAGAGTGGATGTGCTCCAAATCGCCCCCTCATTCTTATTATTACTAGTCCGAGCCCGTCGTCTCGGGAACCCGCCAGGCGCTGTTCTTTTTTCCCTTTGAACCACCTAACCCGTCGTCTCCGGCCAGGTCGGCTGGCTGGCCCAGCGGTAGCCGACCCTCTGGTCTCATGTCTAGTCGGCTGTCAGAATTCTCGTCAAGATGCCGTGTTTCGGGCAAATCCCCCGTCTGACCGTTTATTAAACGCTTCGCGGTGGCACCCCTCCCCTGGTCGTGGGTGGGCACAACAACCTGGTAACGAATGGGCGCGAATGGGGAATGGCCCCGTGCGCAGTCCGGGGTGGCTTCAGGGTCCCTACTGCGTAATAAATAAGGGCAGGGCCATCACCACAGGGAGAGAAAAAGAGTAATAATAATTAATGATGGTCACAGAAATGACGAAGAGGATAAATGCCGATCGTGCGAGGATACTGATTCCTTCTCGACCTTTTACAGTACCTACCTAGGCTGCTAGGTAGGTAGCTTCAACAGCAGCCGAGGACGGAAAAAGCGCCGAAAGCAGGAACCGGATCGTTGAAGCACGATTCGACGCTCTATTGGGTAGTTGGAAGGGCATCGAGGATCTGCACCGGCCGAACTGCCAGACAGGATCGGAGCCGGGACGTTTGAACGGTCCACCTGTCCACCCAGACTGCCAGAGTATGTCTGTCAATTTGGGATTTCGCAATGCGATTGGCTCCTCGCCATCTGTCAACCGCCCATCAAAGTTTGGTATGCTGCGCCTCAACACCAAGGAGCGTACCCGTTTTTTTTATTTCTTTTTCTTTTTCTCGCTTTTGTCTTCTCTTTTTTCCCCTCTCTCTCTAACCACAAGTTACATCGAACCCACTCTTTCGGGTTTGAGGCACGGCAGCACGGCTGACATGTAAGTACCAGTTTTCGGACGATACTTTGGAGCTTGGTGCCAGACATACCTTCGATACTCCCTCATTCAGTTAACGCTCGCCGAGAGATCAAGCAGTCAGATACCTAGGTAATATCTAGAATCGTATGTGGCAAAGGGTTACACCTGTGCCCATCCCGCGGACTTACCAAGTATTCTTACCAAGTATTCGACTAGGCTTACGACACAGCTCTAAAGGACTTTATTCGGGATGTTTTTTGGCGAACCCCATGAGTCGCGATGCTTACTAGAACGGAGGACGAAAAAAAAAAGGTTGATTTGATTCATCCAATCGAAGCTGTCGTCGTACGCATTATCCCTTTTACTCTGTTCCAGCGGGCTGGTTGCGTGGATGTGCGGCAGGACCACCGCACGAGCACTTTGGTGGTCATGGGCGAACCAAAGGGGGGCCAGGAGAGAGCCAAGCCTGTCTGTGTCCAACCGTCAACGACGACTCAAGCAGTAGCCTCAATCTTGGTGCGTGCGACCCGAGGGTTCCGTGCTACACAACTAAAAACCTAGTGACACTCGTTGTTGTCGGAGAGAGTTATCGCGACTAGCATCGTGTGGCTGAACTCTGCCGTGCGCCGCCGCCGCCGCCGCAGCCGCCGCTTCTTAAAATGCCACGGCTCTCGCCCAATGACTTGTCATGATGGGAAGTCCGAAACAATGACTAGCCAGATAGGACTGCATATCTGATATCGTGGTGCAAAACCTGGTTGCCGGGCTCTTTTAGCGTTGATCTTGTCAGATGTCATAAAATCCTGATTGATCCTGATCTCATCAGACGCATGTCTCATAACCGTTCAAACGTCGTCCGCCTAGGCTTTATCTATTATCCCAACAAGTCTCGGTCAGGCCCAAAAGACACGGACTCTTTTTATAGTCACACTCTCAAGGTGTGTCCCTGTAATACAAGGCCGCCTCGTTTTCTTTGCATCACTCGTCGACCTGTACTTCATAGCGATATATCGATACTGCGAAGCACAACTCCTTCATAATTACCTGGGTACTGGCTATTCATTACAGGGCTATGTGTTTCATAGCCAGATAGATCTATTCATTATGTACGACGGAAGTCTACCAGCCACGAGTGTTCACGATTCTCGGATATACACTGTATGTACTCACCAAATTCGATGCTCCTTGTGTCCGAGGTCTAGATTCGACGCCAAAGTTAGAGTGTCGTGTCATCAAAAAACTTAGCGCCTACCTAGGTAGTCTCTAGTATCTACAAAGGACCAATGCCTGGCCGTAAGAGCGTCTGCAAGGTTGGAAACATGTAGTATCATGTACTCATACATGTACCTACGAAGTAGGTACTGTGGGGAAACTAGAATGAATAAAGTAACAGGTGTCGAGCGGCTGCCGTCCGGCTGTCAAGTGAGCGGCGCTGTCATTCAATATTGTCAGATAAGTCTAGCCAAGCTTTCTTGCCAGCGGTCGGCCCCCCACGCTTGAACAACATCACACCCGTGTGTACTCCGTAAAACTAGCATCATCACACAAGCATAACTTCACATCGGTATCGCATGAACGTACCTCTGTAACCCCGTGCAGGTACATGCCAGCCTGGATTCTCTTAATCGCTACGAGGCTCCGTCCTATGGAGAAGGTCGACCTTGTTTCTGCACTATCTCTCTCTCAAGACAAAGAAGAAGATGATGATGATGAGAGACAACCAAATCCGCCGTCCATGGAAGCGCTCTCTCTCTCTCTCTCTCTCTCTCTCTCTCTCTCTCTCTCTCTCTCCCTCTCTCGGCCGGCAGGTTCAGCGCCATCTATCCGGTCACACCACCCGCGAGAATGCCGCTACCCATCTGTCCGTTAGTCGAGGACCAATAGCGACCCGTTCTCGGACGACTTGACATTAATTCAGATGCGCCTACAAATAAAAAGATGCTAGTATAATATCTGATCAGTGTCACACAAGACATGCATTTCTTCATGATCCTAGCCGTTGCCTTTCTTTTCTTCTTCTTTCCTTGCACTCGTCTTCCCCTATTCCCGTACGTTGCCGCACAAAAAATTGGCAGATCGGTACCTATTCGTGACCGTCCACCCGAAAGGTGGCTTACACAACCGTCGCCGTCAAACCGTTCGACAGGCATCTCGAAATTTGCTTGTCAACGAACCCTTGGTCAATGATCAACGGCCCCTGTCAAAAAAAAAAAAGAAGCTCCCGACCCGCCCAGCCCGCTGTCATCGGCGTGGCCCACGCGCGTGTATGTGGATATACTAGTGGTATGGAGACTTGTCTCTTCGCGACAATTCCTACAATGGGTAAAGATGCGATGATTTGTCCAACCGACCGCACGGAACTGGATCCTGCTATTATCGAACATCCCTGGCCCTGGCTCCAGCGGTTTATTTTCCTTGCTTCTTCTTCGTGGGCCATGGCCAAGCCCAGGACCCAGCGTCAAAGACGAACGACCACGACCACGCATACGTACCTACCAGCCTACGGATCCGTGATGGAATACTGTGATGGCAGAATACCAACATTACAACTTTGATCGCTGTCTTCTATCACTTTCGCTTGTGCAAGTCACGCCAGTCGCCAACACTGAACAGACTCGGCGAAGGTTCGCAGACATTCAATATCGCTTACGAGGACGGTATTTCTTCCCCGTGACGGTCAATTAACCTTGCAGATTCCGGCTGGGATAACCTAGCCTCATGCAGCTGTCAAGCTCATGCAGACCGGTCGTTGTCATCAGAATTCAGGGATCGGTTCCTCATCTGAAACATCGCGTCTGGCTTTCTTCATTTGCCGGTGTACATAAACATCAGAAGATCTACCTACTTCCCGATGCTTGATATCGTCCTACAATTACCGCCTTGTCGTGTCCTGTTACCTGTATCCCCAGCGATTTGAACAAGGCCGTGTGTTTCCACCCTTGATGAGACGTTCCGTGCTGCAAGGGTTGGTTGGGCATGAGAATTGTGGGAATTCACAGTCAAGTACGCGCCGTTAGCACGACATCGCCAATCTTGCAGGCGGCCGCGGGCATCTGTGAACGTCCTTGCAATACCAAAGGAAGCGTAAAAGCTGTCGCCGCCCGTCAGCAGGAACCTACATCTGCCAATATTGTCACGCACAAGCTGATCACCCGGGATGACCGCTGGTCATGCGATGCCTTTACTGATTAATCCGGATAGCACCAAGAGGATCCGCTGCTCTGGATCTCTGTTAACCCGCATTTCCCACCGCTATTCCACGCAGTACGAACGGCTTGCCGCATCGTGCTCGAGAAGCAAACCCCCGACGGTAGGGATCTCAGGGCCGAAACTTGGGGTGGTCTCTAGTTGGCTAACTCCTCTAGTAACCGTCAGCTCTACTACCTCCAATCCCTTTTTAATACTATAGTTGTAACTCTTGTGCTGCGTGGGATGATGGGCTTGTCATCTACACAACATACGGCGTATTCAACTCAATACGCCTCAACATGACGCCGAAGCATCCTGGCGAGACCACAGCCGCCTTGGTTGTGCCACAGTAGTGCAAACGAAAGAGGGGGGAATAAGAATATTTTCTGTTGCCAAAAGCTAATGTAGAGAGCTGCAACCGTTATCGTCTTCAAGCCATCAGTTGAGGCGTATATGTCGAACAGTCATCCGTTCACGGATACAGGTCGCCGCATCCCCTTCCTTCTGTGTCGTTCCATGCAGCTTGACAAGGTACTATAAGCAACCCTAGCACGCATACTGTTGATGGCCAAATCGTGCGAGATTTGTACGATGAGACATGTCATATTTCAAGGGGAAAAAACGCCGCGATGAGATCTGAGGCTGCCAATATCGGATCATCGCAGCTGCATGTCTCTGGCATTTGCCAAGGGACTCAACCTGTTCTGGCCGAGTACATGGAGATATGCACCTATCGGACAGGACGAACGGTCAATGTGGCTGTCTCGGTCTCTGCTCCGACATACTGTCGAGGCGCCTCATTCGATACCAAATCCCGAGCCTCGAAAGTTGGCACAGCTGCAAAGAGAGTGCCTCGTCGAATCATTCTGGGAGACGTCCATACGCATACCCTGGAATCCTCTTTTCTCCTCTTTCCAGGCTTGGCTAGTAGTATCTCAACTACCGGACGCAAGTCTATTAGCTGAAGCAATGTCGGCTCAGAGCTGACCACCGAAAGGGCTTCCACTCAGGTGCCATCACATACATGCACTACTCCCATACTAGCTGTCAGAAGGTCGATTATATGGCCATTGTGGCGTTGTAGACGCAAGTGTTTCTCTCGCTACAGATGGGCCCTCTCATCATGATTCATGCTGGTGGCATACAGAGCAGGTGCATGTTCCTTCGCAATATTATTCGGCAGTATCCCCTTGCTTTCAGCCTGCCTCACGGTAAAAAATTTACCCAAGCATTCGTAAGCATCATGAATGCAACCAGAGTAGACATCTTGGTCAGTGCTGACTTAATAATAATGCAGATGCCACGCGAACGGGGAAGGCGATAATTAAATGCCATGCGTGGCATCCTGAGGGTCCACACATGGATACGTTCGAGAAGCAAGACCAGTTGAAACAAAACCGCCATGCAAATCCTGATAAAGCGGCAAAGAATGGGGATTTGGACAACTTGTCGATGTTGGGTGGTCGATAATAAAAAAGGACCGACTGAGTGCTGTCACTTTGCTAGGGGCACTCGTCATTGTGAGCCCATGCAGCGAACAACTTTCCTCGAGCGGCTAGCAGCTCGCTTGCGCCCTCCTTGTAATAAAGTGTCCCGGTCTATATCTATATCTCAACCTCTCTTGTCGATACCAGCTGACCAGATCTTTCACGATCCCTAGTTGGATCCCGAGAACCTGTCAACTTTTGACAGTTATGCCGCAAGGGCCACGCTCTTTTCGAGAGGGTGTGGTGCCCCCCCCCCCCCCCCCCCCCCCCCCATACCAAGTATACGAAGTACCTACTGCGTAGAGAAGTACAATCCTTCTGATCTCTGTATTTGAGAGCAAATTTCCTTTTGTCCTGGTAGCAGCAGTCGCACGGCATCTTCCGTCGAGGCGCTGAGGTCAAAGCAAAAAGGTTGTCGAGATGCATGCGAGATCATACTATTACGACAGGAATAATCACTGTGACCGGCTCGCACAAACACGGTATCGCACGGCCTTTTTCCCCAGTCAGTGCCTAAGAATGCCGGCCGCGGAAGCAGATCCGGGACTTCACGGACATTTTTTTTTGTTTTCTCACTTTTCTTACAAACCCGAATTTTCGTGATATCAACCATAGGTAAATACTTTTTGTAGGTGCTATTGTTCCTTCTATATTGGCATCAGCTCTTGTCGCCTCTCGACAGATGAAGCAAGCATCCACCACGATAAAAGTTGCTGTGCACCGTAAGGGCACATTGCGGAGTATCTATGGGTGGCATCACCTATTTGCAGTTGGGGGAATACATACCCGCTCCAAGGAATGCGAGCATGGGGGGGCCCAAGGCTGCCGAATCGCATCTCAGCGTGTTCTCGCTTGAATCCCTCCCCCGGTCCACATGCTGACAAGGGCCCCCGCGATCCCGCCGTGGCCTCCATATGGTCACCAAGATCGACACCGTTTCTCATCTCGACACGATGCATGTCAGCGCGCGGGCAAAATACTTATTACGATACCCATCCTGCTCAGAGTCGTCACAATACTACCACAATAAACAGGCCCCCCCTAGTCTCTTTCGGATTGTGGCTTCCTATCAATCCTATGCACATCACCCCAGCGGTGGATTCGCAGGCCGAATAAGGCGAGAGGGCCCCCAATGCCAGACACGTGTGAGAGACGTTGAGTGACAGGTACCAGGGCCAATCCCGAGAATGAACTACGTCCGGTTCACCTCTCAAACCCCCCGGGTCACGCTTGGCTGGATCCGGTAGGCTCGCGACTTGCCAGGGTTGAGACGAGACTTCTTCTTCCTGTCATCTTCGTCTACACGCCCACGCCCACGCACACGTACATGCACACAGTACACAGTCGCATACCGTGAGGCTGTGCTGCTGCCCTTACACACGGACCTGTCTCAGGCGAGGCTGCTGAATAGGGGGTTCTCTCCCATTCGCCAGGCGGATCCGAGTCCCAGAAACCTACCTACCTCGCTGCGACCTACCTTATTGGACTCTAAAACTGCAACTTTGACAGGCCGGATATCCTGTCGAGTCTCTCACCTAGAACCTAGAAGGACACGATCCATCTTCGACCGTCACTATATGGTACCGAAACCTTTATTAGGTAGGTCGATTAGACACATACATACCTACGGATAGGACCTAACGGTTGCGCAGTTCACCGGTACAGCAGGAACTCGGCACACGCGCGGGGGCTGGTCAGCGTCGCATTTCCGTCCGTGATGCGGGCTCGCCCCCTATTCAGGCATCTCGCGTAGGGCTATCTTGAACATCCGGGTTTGCGGCGGAAGGTGCTTCTTCTTCGCAGGCGTCTGTTCTCAATCCATAGGGAATGCCACTCGAGCTCGCTTGGCGTCGAAGAAGCACAGACTTTTTCTTTCCACTGCCACTTTCCACTTTGCGACACACCCATCTCTGTCGTGATCTGGATCCCCGGTTCCAAGATCGCGAGTGCTCAATCCGCGGACAGAGCTGCCGCATGCGTGCCTACCTCGTCACACCTCGCATGCATACTTAGACTACACCTCCTTCACTACGACCGGGAACAGAAACTACCAATGGCTTTTTGTTTCTTCCCAAGGGAACCCCTCTCCTTCGCGGTTCATGATTGATGATGCGCGCCTGACCAACTTGAAGTGTGAGTATCAGAAGAGATGAAAAAAGTCTCCGCATCTCGATTTTGCCGCCCGTCACAGATACGCGAAACTGCACTGCCACCCACTGGCACCCAAGGTTTTGTTATTATAACACCTCACACTCAAACCCGACTTTCCAGACGCTCGCGATCAAGCGACATATGTTATTAGAACACCATTAGGTGGTACTTTGGTGATCTGGTTGCAAGCACCCAGGGGTTAATCATCCGTCGATCAATCATTCACACACACCCAGATCGATTGATTGTTGTATCATCGCATCTACTACTACTACTAATAATAATAATAACCCATTATTCGCGAAGAGCTCCACGATAGTTGTTGATCTACATACATGCGCATCAGACAACCTTTTTATTTTTCTTCTTCTTCTTCTTCTTCTTCTTCTTCTTCTTCTTCTTCTTCTTCTTCTTCTTCTTCTTCTTCTTCTTCTTCTTCTTCTTCTTCTTCTTCTTCTTCCCCTGGTCCCAATACCCGTATCTACATACCAGGATATGATTGATATATGCCCATCAACCTGCGATCCAGATCCAGATCCAGTCATGCATGACTACATGCGTGAGCAGCCGCCGCGGACGATACATGCCCTGCTTCTAGACCAGTTCAAGTCATTACCGCTGGCTCTATGTTTTTTTTTTTTTTCTTTTCACGCGAGGACTCCAGCGTGCGGGTCAGTCATATATAATAAGAAATAAGTTTTCAATAAGATATCAGTATATTACAAGAGAGACAGACGGGGGACTCAAACGCTCCTTCCTCATCAACCTTCCCGAAAGAGCCTTGACTTCTTTCTCCTTTACTTACTTAACCTATCCAGGAAGCCGTTTTCCGAAACGAGGTACAGTTTGCGAGGGCGGGGGGTCACAAACTGCCCCTGTAGACTGACTACCTTCTTGGTTTCGAGAAGAAGATTATCTATCTAGATAGATATGTATCTAGATCTATATTCCAGGAACTTTAATTAGTAGATACCAGTGTGAATCGACTCGACTTTGTTCTAGAACGTCTTTGAGAAGAACCCCGGCAGCGAGTGACACCGACTGACTGACTGACCGAAAAAAAAAACCCTTGACGGACAGGTGTGGTAGGTAATTTGTTTTGTTGTTGTTGTTATTGTTATTATTCTTGGTGTCTCAAGCAAAGGCAAAAGCAAAGATGTTCCATTTCCAGCAGGCAAGGCAAGCAAAGCAAGTAAGCCCCGCCACCGAAAAAGAAATAAAAAGAATTTTTGGTCGGAGGTAAGTAAGTAACTACATACATCCCAGATACGTTGGTTGTTATCACCAAGCGCCCAACGTTCATCCGAAAAAACTCAAAATGAACGACGACTCGTCTCCCTAGGATAGATAGATAGCATAAGATGGGATGGGATTTGGGAAAATGTCTAGAGAGCAGGGAGCGAGGAGGGGTTGGCTTTGATAGGGGTAAGGTTAATAATCCGGCTTGTCCTCTCTCTCTCCCTTTTATCAACCAATAACTTATTTCGGGGATGGGATGGGATGGGATGAATACAGGATCGATCTTCTCGTGCGTCGTGAGATATATGCACGCATCATTCACATACACACACACACACACATACACACACATGTATCTTTAGTACATAGCATAGCAGCATCCATTAAGGAAGGAAGGGCCTATGGAAGTCTTGTCTGTGGGAGGTTGTGTCTGTCTGTCTTCTGATACACCACAAGCCTCGTTTTTATTATCAGGAGTATTTTGGGTCTTGTCTTTTACCCCCCGGATCTTTCTCTCATCTCATCCCATCCCATCCCATCCCATCCCATCCCCTGTCACCCCAGATTATACTCACGACGACGCCAGAGATCCGGCAGGTGAAGTAGGTAGATCTCAAAAATCACTTGTCTGTCCCGGCGATGATCAGGAAAAACTTTGGCGCGTGATCCTGTTTCTTTCTTCTCCGGTGCTCTGCGGTAGGTAGGTTGTCCGGACGGCTGTACGCTATAACTGCCATGCTACCTAACCTAGGTATGTATATATATATCGTGTACTTGTAGTAGTAGGTAGAGTACATACCTACGAGTGCGAGTGTGAGTGTGTGTAGTCTGCAGCGAGGAGAAGTTTATAGGCGCGTACGCTCCATTCCATTGAGTGTTTTTGAGGGGGAGACGCTGGTGAATCCTGGGAGGCAGGCAGGCTGTGCGTGTTGCAGAGCTAGAGGGAGAGGGGAGGAAGACGTGGACGAGTAAGGGACCCGTGAGATCGCCTTGTGAGTTTGCGTTGTCTGGTACAGTCATGGCGGAGATTTGGTAATTGGGTCCTTGAGACGGGTTTATGTTCGTGATGATTATGATGATAATGATGGGATGAGATGGATAGGTTCGATTGCTCAAGCGGGAAAGGAAGGGGGGGGTTTTGGAGAAAAGGGGTTCGAGCAAGGAGAGAAACGACCTAACTCCCACCCCTGGGGCAACTAGATACGCCCATCATGGATCCCAACATGGATCTGGACTGGGAGCTTGTCGTGATGGTCTCGAGAGTGAAAAAAGGGTGCCCCTGGAGTAGAGGAGGACGATGAGAGCCCGGGGATCGTATATCGTGCCGCGTTATGCTACGCTGGAAATACGAGGACTTCTCTCGTACGGTCCCGCGCCCATGGGAAGAGCAACGCTACGGCCCTGAAGAGATGATAATCTGCATCTATCTCAATAGCTGTCTTTCTCTTTTCCTTTCCCCGATTCCGAAGCCATCCCATGAACGCTACCACATTACCCTGACCTGGCGGTGAAGCAAGTAAGTAGTTCTCTGCGACCCCTTGCGTGTCCATCTGGCCAGCGAGATGCTGGAATATCCCGCTGGTAGGTGAGGATCCTCGTCTTCGTGTTCTATCCATGTTGAGGAGGAGGGGGGGCATACACATACACACTTACATGCGCGCGCGCTATCGATACTGTACATCTTCGTGTTGCAAGCTCTGTCTCCGCCTCCTCTTCCTCCTCCACGAAGTCAGAGGATCAGTCTAAGACGCCCGCAACTATTTCTCCTATCTGCCATTAGACTATACTTCATTCCGCTGCAGAGAACCCATATTATTCTCCTCCTACTCCCCCTGCTGTCACCACCCTAATGCAGCTAGTCCCTCACTAAGTCTCCAACGACCTCCTTAAACGCCGGCCACCAAGCTCGACTCCCCTACGCTGACAATCACCAGCAAGCGATCTTCCCCTCCCCCCGTCTCATTCCATCTCCCCCCCCCCCCCCCCCCCCCCCTTTCGTCCCGCAGGGCTGCCTTACCTGAGCTCACCTGAAGTCTCATCCTACCCTATCCGTGTTATGTCAAGAACGAAGGCGCGTGGTCTGCTTGATGTCTACAGATCCCGATATTAAGCGCTCCTCTCTTCCGTCAGAAGTGTAGACTATGTACCCTGGGACTACTACAGAGAAAGGGAAGAGACAGAGAGGCGATCAATTGACTGACGAACTGACTAACTATCCACTTGGGGCTTCGCATAGGGCCAAGTCTGGAAATGATAGTTACTGGTGTCAAACCTCGACCGACTCTGAGGATCATACCCGTGTGCCGCGGCTGGACGGCGACGACGAACGTTTCCGGGTAGGGTAAGGCCTAGCTACAACAGGACGGGATTATGCTCATGGGGGATATGGAGTCCCCTGATGGTGTAATGGTGTCTGTCTGTAAGGTAAGTTTAGTCCTAGGGTGGAAAGGGGAGGAGGGTGGTATGTAGTGAGAGGACACCATGACCAAGACTCTGGCAACGGGTGTCCTTTCTGCCATCGATATCCCCGTGTTGGAGCTCTCGGGAAATATCAAGAGTGACCAGAATCTCGCGTCGTAGTCTCCCGCGCTGGTCTTCCGAGATTCATCGAATCCCCATTCGCGGCTTAAAAAAAAGCGGAAGTAGTTAGAGAGACAACCTTCCGTGTTGTGCTTGCTGACTGTCTAGCTATAAATCGAGGGCCGCCCCTTTCGGGACCCTCGTGAAAGGCTACTTCAAAGTTGGGGCTCATTCGCATCGTCCCTCCTGATTCTGCGGGCTGGCTATGATGTACCGTCACAGGTTTATCACTCACTATAATAATCCATCACCATGTTCATGCTAGCGATAGCGGGCCATTGGAAGCGGGACATACTACGTAGGAAGCTTGGTGTGCCGATGGGTGTCCTTTTTCTCATGATATACCAAAATCATCCCAAAAGTCCATGTGTACATAGGATTCTCTACCGTATCACTTTCGCGGTCAATACCGTCAATGGTGAGTGAGATCCATTGGAACCCCTGCCCCTTTTCTCCCCTCCTCACTCCTATTTCTTATTCGGGGGCCCAAGGTTGCTGCCTTTTGTCTTAGGGGGGCCAAGATACGAACCGCGCTCCTCTATCTCCTCTTCTTCCCTACATAGCTTAGCAACCCTCTAAGGGAAACACTCTCATGTCCTCACTCCCAGCTGTCCAGGTATGCTAGCTGACATATGAGTAGATAAGTGAGAGTAGCCTGGGGAAACAATTCTGCCGGCCAGCGGTCGTCTAAAATGAACCATCGAGTGCACTCAGAACCCATGAACGAACGCGAAGATACACACCGTGGAAGGTCGACTCTTCGTTTGGTGGGCTGTTCGTCGATAGACGACACCCCTGGGCAACGTCCGGGGACTTTGAGGGACGGTGATGGCAAGCGAATAAAGCTCGGCAGAGATAGTAGATCTCGCGAGTAGCATCCGAATGCTTAGCATGTTCATCAAGTACCAGTATCCGGAGTTGTACGTGAACCGTTTCCGGATGAGGATCACAGAGATCGCGAGCGCCAACGCCAACTGTACTCCCTAGGCCCTACCGCTTTCTGGTTTCTTCCTCTCCTTTTCTCTCCCCACCCCCCCACTATAAGTTACTTACTCAAGCCAGATTTACGAATCCATTCCCGAGGAAGCGACTAGTTACCCAACTACGCACACACTGCCTCGAACTCCGATGCGTAAATTAATATCATATCACCACTGAGCTGAATCCCCTATAGTAAGTATACTGTAGGTCAGACCCACCCTCAGAGAGCTGGCCCCATCCGTGTCCTCTCCCGAAACCTACCCAAGACTCAACGCCAGTCAGTAGCTTCAACACATTTGACTGCCAGAGAGCTCTGCCATTATCTATCTTGCCCTCGCGCGTTACGAACGAACGGACTGTTGCGATGAAACAGCGGAAGAAGACAGCGAAGGAGACATCAGAGGGTCCTTCGCCGCCACCCCCCCCAACATCTCAGTCCAAATATCACCACTCACCCTCAATGCCCATCCGTCCGCCTGTTCACCGGTGTGTCGAGACAGGACTCGAGTTTTTCTTCTTCTTCTTTTCTTTTAGAGGTACATACAATACATATATAAGATTCCGTCGTTACGTGATGTATATATATATATATAATCTAGGCATAAATATAAGTAACCACAAACATCAAGCCAAGCACCCCCCTCCCCCCCTTTAGACTACTTACCACCCCCAGCCAGCCAGCGAGCCCCCCATCAATCAGTCAATCAAAACACCCCACGCAGACAGAACAAGGTTCGTCAGATACCTAAGACTACCAACTATCTCAATCTTATCTTGTAAAGGCAAAAAAAAAAAAAGTGTACGGCGCATGATGTCTATCAATCCTATCCTATATTATTAATGATTGATTAACCTCAGCTTATCACCTCTCATCTCACCGTATCAGTACACATTCAATAACAATAACAACAACAACAAACCAATTGCCTATCTAGTCTAGGAGAAAGAAAGAAAGGGAGAGACTGAGGTTTAACTAGGCTAGATGGTGAAGTCTTCCCCCCTTGCCCCTTTCCCCGGGGGTACGTTATCCCAATCTCCCCTTTACGCTTATAAGTCTCTTCACTCAACCTCTTTCTTTTCTTTTCTTTTCTTTTTTTTTTTTTTTTTTCACTTTTCAACCTCGAAGACACCAAACCATTTTTCATCTACTCGTATTGATCTGCTCACCTGAATCTCATCTATGTAGCCCGCCCCCTCACCCCTATGTATTTAGCTAACTACTCAGTTGAATCTCCCAAGCCCGCAAAACAATAGCCCCCCCCCTCTTCACCGTCGCAAAGTTTTCCATTCCCCAATAACCCCCCCTCTATCTCTCGAGACCCAAGCCAAGCCAAACCGAACCAAGCCAGAACACAAAAGGGGTCTCCCTACCTATAACTCCTAGAAGAACCGAGCCTACCATGCCAGTGCATCTTCTAGAAAAAGAGAAATTCCCCTTCTCGGTTCGTAGTATATATGCTGTAAATAGAAAAAGAAAAGGATGAGTTCGGTAGTCAAAACATGACGTTTGTATGCGTATGTGTATATATGTGTGTGTTATATGTCTCGGCGATGAGCCATGCTCTATATAGACGGTTCATGTTAAATATGAAGACACGTCCATGCCTTCTTCGGATAGAATAATTGGCGTATACGTGTCGAGCTTCTGGGTAGGTAAGAAGTCGCGGGAGGTGAAGGGAGGCGCCGAGGTGGCGTAGAGAGAACAGCCTTGAACCAAGCAAGACGATTCTTAAAAAACGTCGAAGCCTCATCGGGTCGAGGCCAAGCACTCGCTGATTCGTGAACTCCGGTCCTACCGATGCGGAGGATCAGGCCTGCCACTCTTCATCAGCTTCGCAAGGAAATTGCTCTTCTTCCTTGGCTCCCCGTGCTCCGGTCCACCGGTCCCAGGAGCGGCAGGCCCCCTTCCTCCCCCAGCACCCGACGACGGTCCGGCGCCCTCCTTGTGGTACCCCGGATCGTAAACAGGCACCTCGCTCGTGCCTCTACCACCTCCACGGCCACCGCGATCGTCCTCGGATTCGAGCAGATCATAATCTTCCTTGTCGAGTCCGCCCGAGTACCCACTCCTTCTACTAGACGAAAAATCGCTCCCAGGGGTACCGGACCGGACCAGGTTAGTAGGGCCCTTACTGCTACTGCGGCCGCCGGTACTGCTACTGCCACCGCCGGCGGCCGCAGCTTCCTGCATCTTGGTTATACCGCGTTCAAGGGGGACGACCATGGGGCCCTTTATGGCCCAGTTCTCGTCAGGTCGGCGCTCAAGGGCCATGCGGTAGAGCTTTGGTTGCACATGTTCGAACTCCTTCGCCACAATCTTCTGTTGCCTTTTCATTGCGTCGAGGCGCTCCTCCTTGACCGCCGGCACCAGGGCCGTTGTGTGCACCTTGTCCTCGCTCTCGAGTTGCTTATACCACTCATCGTATCGCTGGTGATCGACCCACTGATTAGTGCCGTGTTAGAGGCCATGGCCAATTTCACAAAAGAAGCGGTTGTGGTTCTGGTGTACGATGTAAGAGGAAAACATTACCTGACTGTTCCAGGGTATGCCTTGTAGACTGGCTAGGTACTCTTTGGCCTTGGCTGTGGTGTTGGTACCAACGATGTACTTATCGAACGAGGATGAGAACTCGCGGTAGTGGCCTTTCAGGACGAAGCACTGTCCGGTCCAACCTTTGCTCTTGAACTTCTGGAAGAGGGCATCGGCGGCCGGTGCCTCCCACGAGTACTCGACGACTTTGTCGTAAAAGACGACGCATTTGCTCGTGTACCACTTCGTAAACGAGCTCCGGCTCGCGTCATCCGGTAGGGCCTTTTCTATCATGTCCATATTCGCCCTCAATACGAAGGACGCGGGAGCCCGGAAGTTGATAGCGCCGTGTATATGAGACTTTGCGTACTCGGCCGGCGAGCGGAGATCGATGAGTACAACATGACCTATGGGGAAGATCTCAAGCAGCCTATTAAGGTGCCCTGGCAGGACCATCTGTGCCCCATCCGTCGCACTGTCGTGGCTATGATCGTCTATCTTGAGACTCTGTAATCTGTTCGAGACTTCCTGCTGTTCACGTCGGTGGGAGAACCATAACTAGCGTTCACGTCAGCCTTCATAACTCGGGGCAGGGACTCTCTCTCGGTCACTCACATCAAAATCTACCGTTTCTATACCGAGGTTGGAGGCAAGGAACTCTTTCACTGCAACGTCTGGTTTCGGATTATTGTGGAAATATTCTTCTAACCTGGCTTGGACACTCTGCGGAAGTGGCGGTCGATTCCGAGGCCTATGAGATGCATGTGGAGCACCCTTTGTATGGCTGGATCGGTGTTGGGACGAGTGCGCCTGTTTCGGTAGGTAATCTATCGATGCGCTCTTCATCAGAGTCCCTCCTAGGGACGGCCGTTGCCTTGGTTGTGGTTTCCTCTTCAACTCGGACATGTCGGGGGCATGGCTGAATGAGGACGTCGAATGAGAGACATCACTACGGCTTGATGTCTCGACTTCATCAATCTTATAAATCGGATCTGCTGGAGCTTTGCCACTGGATATAGCGGAGAAGATTGAATAAGGCCTGTCGTTCGAGGTATACGCTGTTGTCCCGGAAAGCATCGTCCCCATCGACCTGATCGATCTTGCGTCTGAGTCATCCGGCACATATATCTCTGCCTCTATCGGGGCCCTTTCGTCGTTGCCCTTCGCAGCTAGGTTGTTGGATCGAATAAAAGCGACAAAGTTGCAAGCCAGATTCTCTGGCAGCAAGTCCCAAACCATCACGGGTAAGGACAGTAGTAGTAGAGTCGAATGACTCTTGAAGACACCTTGGATCTTGACATATTTGGCCAAAGCAGGTATACTTGAAAGCCAGTGCTCCCAGTCATTGACGTTCAGCTGCTGGTCCTCCTCGAGAGCTAGAGAGATCATGACATGAGGCGTGTTCTCGTTCGGTTCTGATCCTACGATTTCCTGAGCCCCAGCAGATCTTCCCGCCTGAGGGCCGTAGTCGAAGCCCCTCTCGTCGACTGGGGGTGAAGGTGGCATGTCGGCAGAAGGCATGGGAGCTATTTCAATGCTCGGGGCCTTGTGATTCGCGGTCATCATAAAATGGACCGGCGTCGCCCTCGCTTCGAAATGTGTGCCGTTTGCTCTAAGTTCCGGTCTCGGGTGTTTCAACCGGGCGAGGACCTCGGCGTGCAGCATTGCGGCGGAGAATGTCCTCCGGGAGTGATGCCATTCCCGGAGAACTTCGATGAGAGCGCTCGTGAAAGAATACCTTCCGGGGTCCGGAGCGATGGCATCCCAACTTGAAGCTGATATTGTCTCCGTGATGCTGTTGCCATTGGGGAAGGTGGCGCTCGCTGCGCCCGCACAACAATCAAGGAGGATGAGAACATCTGATAAAGACCGCTCCAAGAGAGTCTGAATCGCGGACCATCTATCCGCGGTCAGTCTGCATATCCACATCCCGCATAAAGATGAGGTTCACTATTTGGGCACTTACTGAAGCCATGGTGAATCAGGATTTCTGGTCCTAATCACACCGTCAGCTTGGAGGAATGAGTGGTTAGTGATCTGCCTTGCACTTACGCACACCACGTGCTCTGCCTCGACTCGTCTATTCTCGCGTGCCCGCCGTAGTATACGATAAACAGTGTATCGTAAGACTCACATTCCTTGATCATAGCGCCGATGCGGAGCATCAGATCAAGATGGGCATTTTCAGATGGTATCGAGAAGACCTCAGTCTCGAAGTTGTAGTCTTCACCGAAGCACCTCTCGAGATGGTCTAGCTCGGGAAGGACGAATAGATCGTCACAACTCCAGTGAAGGAGGATGGCATGTACCTTCTTATACCGCAGCGTATTGCCGCGGTTGGGGAACGCGCGTGTAGCAGACTAGGTGGCAGACGCTTATTAGCTGCGCGATCACGGTGAGGCTGAAAGCCATGATGATATTACTCGTGAAGAATAAAGAAAAGTAGGGAGAGAAGACGGGAGAACACGATGGTGGACGCACATCTTCAAGTGTCTTTGCGAAGTCAGGTAGATGCTTGACATGATAGTTCACACGGCTGGTGTCGTGAGTAGCTGACGGGGCGACCCTGTCATCGCCGAGGCTGGAACCATACTGGGAAGAAGTTATTAGACGCTGCGAACGATGCTGAGGAGGCCAGGCTGCATTTCTGTCTCGACGTACGGCTGAGTCCCCACTACTACTGATGCTCTGCCCATCCGAAGGCTGCCATCCGCTCCTGATAGTTACAAATGGAAGATTTTCAGCCATGACGGCGTGCGGCTGGCTTGCTCTCCAGAGGAGGGAGCTGGCAGCACGGGGCAATGGTAGGTACTTGTACTAGGGAGGTGGAGAGATGGGTGAGAGGGTGAGAGGGTGAGACTCGGTAGAGGTAGACTAGACTGTCGTCTTCACGAAATATGGCCGCGTCTCATGACGGGCAGTATGCGTTGGTACATACAACGATGTGATGAGATGTGACAAGACGTGTGGTGGTGCTTCGCGTCTTGGTCAAACGACAGCAATCACTGGACTTAAACGGTGAGACGAGACGGGCGTTGTAGTTTTGGATGTAGATGCAGATGTAGATGTAGATGGACAGAATGGACGGGGGTATTCGGGCCAGGCAAAAGCAGCATCGGTAGCAGTAGCATCAGCAGTAGTCACTCAGTCCGTATGTCGCTCACTTGAGCTTTTCTTCTCTCCTTTTCTTTCTTGCTCTTTCTGGGGATTCGCCGCTCAATCTCCTCGCTCGGTGCCGTATATTGATGGAGGGGGGTGAGGAGAGTGGCTGCTGGGCTAGGCAGAGAGGCAGGGTGAGAATTGGTCTGTCGCTCACTACAAAGTACTTTTACGAAACAAACGCCTAAAACGCCTCTTCGGTAGCAGAAAGGGGTTTAGTGGCTGCCATCGCGGTGACCGTTTCGGGGTATTGTGTACGATCCCACTCCAGTTTTCCCCCATCAGCATCAGCCATCCTTCCCTGCGTCATTCTATTTGGAGGACACATACTTCGTACATACAGAGCCAACAGTATGTAGTATGTGTGCGAGGGTGCTTATCACTTGGAAGTAGCACCATGAAGGAAAGCCTCGTGCCCTCTACGATTATTCATATTTTTTCGCGAGAAGACAAAAGAAGGCAGAAAAAAAAGCAGCCGTGCTAGGGTTAAGTTCTGGAGTTGCATTCCAATTCTAGTGAACTCGGGCGTTCCTGAACTTAAAATAACAGCGCCAGCGCGCGTTAGAACCACCAATTCTACCCCACGCCAAGAACATCGAGAAATACCAGGTGCCAGGTTCAATAAAGTACACGTACACTCTGCATTGTAGGCAGTAGTCTACGTTGTCTTGTCTGCTTGAACACACAAGCTTCTAGGAGTTCCAATCGCCTCGCTCTTATATACGTATAATTACTTGGCCATTCTTTTTATTATTATTCTTATTAGTATCCAGGTAGGCAACGCTTGCATTCATGTTGTACCCAATAATGAGCATGCGCCATGATTGTTGCCCCCTTTTCCCCCTTATCTCTGCCCCGACCCTGAAGCCGGCATGTCAAGTGCCAAGCGTTACTCGGTCAGCGCATCTTCTCCTACACTCCTGACTGGGTATGCTTAATAGAACTGCCCAGAACACCCAGATGTGTTCCTGTATCTCAGAAATGCAACAGACCGCCTTCCCTAATGCACCGAACCTCCCGGGAAAAAACCGTGTCATGATCAGAGTTGAACCACGTTTTATAGACCGTTTTGTATGCCACCCCCTTTGCCTGGTTTTTCTATGATATGCTCGTATGCCCTATTCCTGAGTAGTTGCGAGAATTACCGAAATGAAGAAGGGAAAATTCGTCAAACGCGTGGTCGTAGTGCGTGTTCTCCCATATCCCGCTTTCCTATGCAGTCGAGTCATGTCTGATTTGTGCCCCCTCTGCCCGTTTCCATGCTGTCCCGGCTGACCCCTATCACGCCCCCGGATGCCGGAATAACCATGCGCAGTGTAGATGATTTCAATGGATGAATCGAGTATCGAAGAAGGTGAAAGGGGATATGGGAATGCATCTACACCCGTCCAACAATTGCCGCTTAGCCTTGACTGTCAGCGGCGAATTGGCTCTCCTCTAGCTCGTCTTTCATCTGGCGCTCGCTGAGACTTCTGGGCGTGCCATTGAACGAGCTCACGTCCGGCCGAAAGCTGCTCCTGGACTCGTCGACGCCGCTTCGTCCATCTACGCTGCCAACGAATGAATAGAATTCACCCATCTGTGCCGCCCGCTTGTACACATCCCCGTTCTCTCGAACCGAGCTCAGGACGAACGGTTTGCCTTTGTATGAGCCAGCCGAGGCGGCTGTATGTCGGGACAGCGAAGATGCCGTGGGTGGAGTACCGGGTTTTGGTATCGGCATGGCCGGTGATGTGGAGAATAGGATCGGCTTCGAGTCTTGAGCCGAATCCTCGGCGACAGGCGTCCAATCCTCCTCGTCATCCTCCTCCTCTTCTTCGGCCTCATTATCGATGTATTTTGTGCTCGGCCGTGTGTCAGCACGAGCTTCGTCGAGATCTTCACCCCCAGCGTACTCGAACTCAAACAGCTCTACCTCTTCAGATGGACCAACCTTCGTCCCACCAGATGGTCGCGAAGCTGACTTGGCATCGGCTTGTGTATTTGAGGGTCTTGCAGTATGTGATGAAGCCACAGGAGTAGTCTGTTCTGGTGGAGAGAATCTCTTCCTACCCTTGAAAGAGCTCAAGGCCGGCATCATGAGGGCATCATCCGAATCGTCCTCTTCAGCAGTTTCGTCCTCTTCCAACTCCTGCACTACCTCCAAGGGTACCGCCATTTGGGTCGGCAGTCGAGCATCATTTGTACGATGGGCCACATTCTCCAATTCCGGATAGTCTGTTACGGACGCCTGAAGGGAGACATCCCGTTTTGATCCGTTGGGTTTCCCCATCACAAGCTCATCTTCCTCATCCTCGTCTAATCCTCGCACATCACCGACCACAGTCCACTGTGAGGTATCCTCTGTCGAGTTCCTCGCCATGGCCTTCAACCGATCGGTGGACGTTATCTTTCTCGGTTTTGGCGGGGAATTGGTCAACAAGCTGCTTTCTTCACTGAGCCCCACTGCACTGGCTGGTTCGTCCGGAAATCCCGTACTGCTGCCTATGGGCGACGGCAGCCGATCGAGTATTCGAGGAGAGAGATCGGGAGAGGCAGTAGGCAGGACCTCTTGGCCTTCCACTTCAAATCGTACCCGTCGAGGACTCTGAGTCTTGACGGAAGAACTCGAAGAACGACGAAGTGCGCTTCTCCGTGCCCGTGAAGTACTGTCGTCGGAGGTGGTCGAAGAAATTGTCTCTTCGGTACAGCGTCGAACGTGACTTGGTCGTGATGGGATCACGTTTTCTAGAGAGGGAGGTAATATGTCTTGACTTGTGTTAGGCTCATCGACTTCAGACATGGTTTCGGGTACTGGGGGTGGTGATGGCATTGTAGTAGGTTCGAATTTGTGTCGTTGTACGGCATCAAGCAAGGGGAGATAACTCGGTGTGAACAGACCGTGGAACTCCTGTTCGCGCGCATGTGGACTTCTAGTGCCGTCTTCCGGGGGCGGACCGGAAGTATGGGGTAAGACTGGCGGGGGCGAACATCTACTATCTCTCTTCTCCGGACCAGGACGGCTCGTATGTACAGCCGAAGTCGCGTGCGAGCCACTGGCACGATCGAATGCGGGTTTTAAGGCAGGATAATTCTGCATCTCGACGGCAATGACCTTTTCGACCTGGGTAGAGACATTGTCTGGCACTTGTTGTAGTAGATTCTGCGAATAGCGCTCGAATTCCTGTACCATATTCTGGCGATACTCGCAAATTTTGTGATCGAGCTCTCCGAGCTTCTGGAGCAGCTCGGCGGCCAGTCTGGTGGTATCGTCCATTGTGCCGGTAGGAAGCCGGCACACAACCAAGTGATTAATCGAAAACGGACAATGGACAACAAAGAAGTTGTGGCATGGTGAAGGTCCGGTGAGAGCGAGGGCGAAGACGCAGGACGCAGGATGCAGGACGCGAGATGCAGGACGCAGGAGCACACAGGTAACCAGTAACCTCGGGGTGGAAAAAAGGCCAGGGAACGCTTGACTCGACTTCGATCTGGCGCGAAGCTTTTCTTTGCCTTGCAGGTGTGGATATGCTACGGTGGGCTGTGGTGGAGAGGTCGCAAAAGAAGAGAGGCCTAGACTGTGTTGGGCCGGCGGTTGAGTGGAGCAGATGTTTGTTCGTCGTGGTGCAGTGATCGCAGCTAAGCACCTGCGGTGGCTTGGAAGGACGCCGTTCAGCTCGCTGACGCGTAAGAAGGGAGACCAACGGTTTGTGATGAGGTAAACGATGCTGTACTAGAGGGACTGAGAGTTATTAGGTCGTTGGCTGTCATCTGTCAAGGGTCGGGCATTTTTCACATGACAGTCAGTGCTTGGGCTTGGGTATATAGTATGTGTACATGTAAGTATTCAAGGTGGTGTAAGGAGGGGGGAAATGTTAAAAACAAAGAGGATTCCAAATGTGTGTGCGTGTGCGTGTATGTTTGCGTGTGTGTGTGTGCCTGTGTGTGTGGTGTGGAAGTGTAGAATCTCAATCTCGTACTTGCGGAGTAAATGGCGTTAAGTTTGACAGCGGTGGTGGTGTTACTGCTGATGCTGGCGTCGGCGGTGTTAAGTTGGAAGTCACCTAAAGTTACTAACTAATAACGTACTTACAGGTAAATAAGAGCCCAGGAAAGGTAACCTGGAAGTATTTAAGGTGTGGGGTTTCGATATCCAACTCCGATGGAGCCAAGATTCATGAGCTTGCTATGACAACAACCAGCACCGACGACCTGGTTGATAACCCCCTTCCCCCCCTTCCAGGTCGGAATCTGTCAGAATCACGTTAGATTTGGTCAGTTGGTGTGGTTGCAATGATCAACCATTTGACAGCACAATTCCCAGTGGATGAATTAGATGCACGCGATGCGAAACTCTAAATACCTACCAGGTAGATACTTAAGTATATATCTTATCCTATGTATGGAATTCCATCCGAACCCCCCGCTTATTCTTCTCAACACTCATCCGATGCAAATGATATCTCAATGTTCAGCTTGGCCTTCATACAAGTCCTACACTTGCGTTGGTATACATGGGCTTCAATACATATGATGAGACCGTTTATAGGCATCTCGTACTTTCATTGCTATTGATCCATGTCCATTGGGTGTGCCTCAATCAACGAGACCGCCGCCGCCGCCGTAAGGAGTATGCCGTCATGAAGGACACCGCCGAGTCCGAGATCGGCAAACCAACCACCCGGAGACGGGGGCGCACATGTAAAAGATAACCTTACATGAACCAATGTCCTCGACCACCTCTAGGTACTTCCTACGTACATAGGTAACTACGCTCTATCCGGCAGCTTGATCTTGACCCGAATGCTTGCTTAAGTACCTTAGGCGACAACCGATAGAAGGGACTACCAGCTGTAATCTGATTATTGATTTGATTCTTCTCACCTCTTCCCATCTCGGGATCGGGCCCGATTAAGCGAAGGCCTGATAGGAATGACCAAATGCACATGTGACGACGTGATCACTTGACCTATAAAAGTCACCTATCCATGTTAACATGGAGGGATCGCGATCTTCTCAGTCAACACCACTGCTTATACCAAACTACCAATTCGAGAGACATCGTCTTCTGCAGGCAGTGCTTCTTTTTTTTTCCCTCTTTTTCCCCCTCTTTTTTTCCTTCTTTTTCTTCTTCTTTTTCTCAATGAACTTTGAGCATATCGTTGCACCCATGGCTATAGCCACATTCTTCATGACAACCATACCCCAAGGTTATCAGTCTCCCTTACTCTGCTGCTCACCGCCTTGTCCTCTCTGTTATTCCGCCAATAGCTAGATGTTCCAGGTCCCCGGTACAGGGGTCGAGGCTAGCAGCTGTGAGACAGAGATATAGTAGGCAGATGAAGTACTCTACCAAGCAATATATAGTTACAGGACCAAAGAAGCGGTCATCCGCTGCCAATAGGACAGGCGATGTCAACTCAAGGAATCTGAATGATTAAGGGTAACATTTGCGCGGTTCATTATCTAGCAATCCAGGGGCCAGTAGCTTCCATCCTTGCCTCATATGGAAGGTGTCCTCTATATAAGTATATGCATATGTACCTCTAAAACTATTGCGCAAGAAGATAATTTCTTTCAAGAGGCATTATATGTGCAGCTGGTGAAAGTATAGCTAGCTATACCTGCACTGTAGATTGTATCGAGAGAAGCCCATCCCTTCTCCAGACTTGCATCTTGGGGCTGCAATTTCCCAGAAGACGAGCTGTAATCAGTATCATCTATCTCCGGTTCCAGTGATCCCTTTTCGCTCTCAGTCAACGACCATGCTCGTATTTCACGAATCGCCCGAAACCGGAAGTCTATCTTGGATAGGGGTATCTGATTGAATCGGCGGTTTTAGAAAGCAAATACTTGGTCTTCCAATTTGCTGACAGGGCGAGCCTTCTTGAACCCAAGAGCCTCGGTCGACTTCTTTAGGCCGCTGATCATGGGCGGTGGGCCACAGAGCAGAATCTTGACATCATCCGCTGGCTTAGGCAACCATTTCTATATCGTAAGTTAGCCATTGGGTTTCCTGAAAGGCCGAAAGCGGGCACAACTCACAGTAACCATGTCAGGTGTGACGTATCCAACACCACCGGTCCATCCCTCAGGAGGCTTATCCAGAACGTAGTGCACACGGAAGCCCGCGTCCTCCTTGGCGAGCGCATCCAGATCTTCCTTCAGCAGGATATCCTGAGGCGAGACATTCGCGAAGATCAGGTCGATTTCGGTCTTGTCACCAGTAGGGCGGCCCCGGATCACTGCTCTGACGATTTGCAGCATGGGGGTAATGCCGGTACCGCCTGCGATCATACCAAAGTGACGGACCATATTGGGAGTGTAGACGAAGGCGCCCTTGGGACCCCGGACGTTGATGGTCTGACCGACTCCCAGGGAGGCCATGTGCTTAGAGATGTTTCCAGTAGGGTACGACTTGATGAGGAGGTCGAAGTAGCCAGGCTGGTGGTCGCCAGAAATAGGGGTATAGGATCGGACGATCTCCTTCGTAGTACCGTCAGGCTGCGCGATGGGAGCACCGATCGAGATGTGCTGGCCGATGGGGAGGCCCAGGATAGCTGTCGGACTAGGTAGGGAGAAGCGATAGCTACATGGGATGTCAGTAGTGCGAAGCAATGGTCAATTGCGAAGAGCAACACTGACATAGCCACATTGTGGGAGATGATTGTCTTTTCCTTGAGCTCGAACTCTTGGAAAGTATCCGGCTTGAGGACCTTCTTGGGTTCTTTGCGACAAGTTAGAGGCAGAGATTCTCATATCATTAGACGCGGAATCAAATGATACATACGCTGTCTCCAGAATTTGATGGCTCCCAAGGCGATGGCCGCGAGGGCGGCGAATGGCACCCAATCCCTCATGACGATGGAAGTTCCGACAACCAGGAGGACTGCTGGAATGTAGATTCCATCAATATACTTTCTAGATAGCAAAGATTCGGATGCCATCTCGATATCTGAGCTCGCTGTTTTTTTTGACGTTTCCACACGGCAATGGGAGGAGTAGACAGGCGGGATGAGCAGAAATAATAATAAGAGGGGGGAAGGCCGGGGAATGGGGATCCTACTTCGGAGAATCTTACGATGTAAAAAGTTTTAGCCCCATGGATGCCCTATTGATGTGCCCCTGGGTACCTGGAGTTACCTGACATCGCACAGGACCTGGTAGCGCACGGAGGTATCTATCTGGGGAGCCAAGTGGATCTTCGACCCACATATATATGACTTGCTAGCATTTATTTCACTAGCGCAGTTTCTTTGTCAAGACGGCATTTAACAGTTGGGATGCCATTTACGAAGTACAGCTCTTATTACCTGCTTGCTTACGCGATGGGAGAAGGAGGTTATTCACGACTTACAAAGGTGGCCTTCCGCCAATTACACTCTTTGCAGTCTACGCATCTACCCAGATAGATCTACCGGCGTACTCGTAAATAACACGTCTCATGTCCACGTAGCTTGGATTTCCCGTACGCCGAACGAAGTCCGCCATGGCAAACAAGCCGAACCAGACACCACCGGAAGACCCACCATTTCCCCTGACAGATGTCGATAAATGGGTGTTGTCGCTTACCGATGACGAGTTTCATTATCATGATTGGGAAGATATGAAGAAGATCATCGGTGAGAGACACTGGAGAGCCTAAACCAGCATTGACATATTGGAAGCTCATGCGTGACCATCAGGCGCGAACAATCTGTCAATTTTGAAAAGAAAACCCTCAGATTTGCGGCGATATATGAGCTGGACGGCAGAAACTAAGGCAGAGTATGGGTCTATGACCAACTATCTGATGGTCCATCGACTGCCCAGGACTTGGGGCTCACCTCCCTTCACCCCGACCTCAACGGTCCCTTTCGAACATCCGTCCGACTACCGCGTGCTTGTCAACGACTGGCCCTATGGCCTTACACCTGACATGACCCATATCGTCGTCTGGTCGAGGACCACCATAGAGACAGATCCAGAGACCGGTGATATGACCCCTGAAAGTCGCCAGATCGTGGCGGATTTCGTCAGGAGATGCTTCGCCGACAGGCTTGGACCCGGAGGGGGTGAGAGAGTCTTGTGGTTCAAGAACTGGGTTGCGTTGCAGAGTGTGAGAGCTTTGGAACACATCCACGTTATGGTCAGAGACGCGAGTCAGGACCTCCTGGACGAGTGGACTGAAGAGCTGGATAGTCACAGACTGCTGAACTAAGCAATAAGAAACTACTGCGTTGTTGTTATTCCTTAGATCTCGGTAGAGCCGCGGGGTGCAGAAATTCAAAGCCGGATCTCGTTATGCCGCACGTCTCTGCCTTCGATTTCCGGGTGGTGGCGCGGCAGCGTCGGGCTGCTGTTGTTGCATGCCAGCCATACCCCGAGCTGCACCTAGAAGACTGTAACCTTTGACAAGACCATAGGTAGGTACAACGCTCCACAGAAGCCATCCCCAGTTGCCAAAAAGCACGACCAGCACCAGAGATGCCCAGGTAACCCAGATGACATCAAACATGTACTCGGTGAGTCCAGGAGCAGAAAGATCCTCTCCGGCA
Source organism: Xylariomycetidae sp. FL2044 (assembly GCA_022376275.1). Lineage (NCBI taxonomy): Eukaryota > Fungi > Ascomycota > Sordariomycetes > Xylariomycetidae sp. FL2044. Next base: position 204,045 of record JAJNOH010000052.1, on the reverse strand, counting down.
TTCTTGAGGGCTTTCGTAGAGGGATCGTACTTGGGTCGTCCCGATGACTCGAGCACGTACAGGCATACGAAGCTTGGTACCGACATGATCACATACAGTAGCATTGATCGTCTCTTGAAGAAGAGGCTAAACAGGAAGAACAGGATGTTGACAATGAGGTTGCCAATGTGAAGGTTATTTAGAGCTGCAGCGTTGGCCCTTGCCCTATCTTTGCGCGCTTTCTGGGCCATGGTTCCGGACGACGAGAGCCGGGTATTCCGTGGGTTGTCAAGAGTGGCTGGGGAAGAGAGGAAAATTATGCGTTGGTGATGTACTCCGTAGTACTGAGAAAAATGAGGATGGCCAACCGGAGCTTAGAGAGTTCCAAGCCTTCCAAGGTTGTGACGAAACTGAAGTAATGAGACAGACGGAATGGAATGAAGCGCAATGATGTGGCGTACTTCGTAAGTCACAAACTCAGAAAGAACTCGAACCTTCAACTCCACCTCCTTGTTGGATAGAATTGAGGCTAGTGTCACATTTGGCGGGAAGAAGACAAAACAGGTCGGGTGGCAACGACCTGGCCGCCCGGTCGCCGGGTGCCTGGTGCTTGATGCTTAGTGCTTGCCCGGGTGGTCCGCGTTCAGTCTTCGAGGCCGCTTTTGGATTTCTAGCGCTTGTTGTTGCTCTGCCAGGTCAAGCTTAGTGGCCATGAGCCAATCATTACCCCTGCTACTCCCGTCCACCACAACATCAACCCCCCCCAATCGCGACGTTGTGTGAAGCTTTGTGCGAAGTTAGTTTACTCTTCATCCCACCACCGCCACGGCGACGATTACTTGACGGAATCTGGCCGACAAGTTCATAGTGTTTCTGGCGAGATCACTTTGACTCCCAGGCGGTTCTGGTTGTTGGGTATTTCTTCTCCGACTACTCAGATATTGTCGCAGCCACTTCGCCTTCCATAACTACCTGCTAAGTTACATGGGTGTTTTCCTGTCACGAACCGACAATAGGATACCTACCCAGCTTAAAGCCTCTTTTCTTCTGACGCTTCCATGTCCAAGACCGCAGCGGACGACCATGCACTCGCAGGGCAACGAATACCTCTATGACGCTTTCAAGGGTTCCTTCCTCATCCAATCAATTTCGCTTTACTTCAGTTTTCCGGCGTTATAGAGCCACTCCGATCTAATCATAATCATTCCAAGACCTACCTGGGTACCTGCGTATCTGCGCTTGTCTACGTGGACCTTCTTCATCGCAGCATCAGTAGCGACGCCTTTCCCTCTTAAGTACGAGACGACATCGGGTAGCAGTCTACCTCCCCATACGCGTTCAAACAGATTCGAGTGCTTAGCTTCGGGCGACCCCATGGGGCTTCGAGCACTGCGTCAGCCGACTTCCACGCGACCACGATCGTTCTTAACAGCCTCTGCCCGCCATGGCACCGACGAACACGGCTGTCACTGGCCAGCTCAGACAAATCGTACATTACCACCTCGATAATATCTCGTACGACAATGCTCTCTTCTTTGCTGAAAGACTAGACGCACACGACCATCGCTCAGGCGAATCCGCTTACCTACTGGCAGTCTGCCATTTCCGCCTCGGCGATTACCGATCAGCGTATGAAGTCAGTAAACTCATCAGCCATCGTGGCAGTCATGTTGGCTGCGCATACATATTTGCTCAAACCTGTCTGGTGCTCGAGAGATACAAGGATGGAATCACGGTCTTAGAGAAGTCGAGAGCGTTGTGGGCCAACAAGCTTAACTTTGGGAAGCACAGTGCAACCCATAGGTCCCAGCATCCAGATGCGTCCAGTATATTATGCCTGCTTGGAAAACTGTATCGGGCATACGATGACAAGAAAAAGGCAATCCTCAATTTTGAGGAGTCTCTGAAGACAAACCCTTTCATGTGGGATGCCTTTACTGCCCTCTGCGATATGGGGGTACAGATCAGGACGGGCAACATCTTCAAATTAAACAACAAATTACTTGACAGCATCAGCGGTGAACTGTTGAATGGGATATTATCCGAGCAGAAAGACAGTTCCTCCTCCAATGCGCTCGAGGCCCCCCACAAGAAGTGGTCCTCCCGCTCTGGGGCCTTGGAAACAATAGAACCTCTTGAGGCGCAAATACCAGCCGTAACAAACGAGATGACGTTGGGGAACACGTTCCTCTCCACTGGCGGCAACGACTTCATGTCTAAAATCAACGCTGCACGCTCTAGGATAGCAACAGCTACCGAACCTGGTTTGGATACGATGGAGACACCGACTGCTCCCAATGGAGATAACCACATCAGTCGTTTTGGTATGCCAGCGGAGCCTCCGCAGGCTCCAGGCAGAAGGACACGGAACATCCAACCAGTCGAATCGGGCTGGGCTGATGCACCTACTAAATTAGGTCCCAGACTCGGCGCGAAGAGGACGCAAAGATTGCACGATAAAGCCCAAGACGAAGTTATATCTGAATCACAAGGTGTCACGCTCCGATCTTCCACGACCTCGACCATACCAGGTATCGAGAGGAAAAGAACCGCCTCTGGGTATCCTGTGAACCAACCTAGGCCACATCCCGAAGAGCCTGGAGCACCGCAGAGGAGAAGCGCCCGGATCAACATGTTCAAAGGCGCCAATGCGGCCAAAGGCAACTCGGGTGCGTCGACCATAGGTGGAGGGGCAACTAGAGAATTGAAGAAGGCTAGGCCCCCAATCTCAAGGATCATGAGGCCAAATTCTAGTGGCGCGACTGTAGGCAGAGCGGTCAGCGGGAATAGGAAGCCGTTGGAGGAGAACACCATGGACATAGATCAAGTGGAAGCCTCGAGGGCGAAGGAAAACCCACCACAGCCGCCAATAGTCAAATCCGTGGAGCCCGACTCTGTAAAGATCGAGGAAACCTTGAGATATCTGGTCGAGTTGACAAAGAAGTTCGGCTCAGGATACCTCGCGCAGTCGAAATACCAATCGGCAGATGCCCTGATCGCCTACAACTCGCTACCTAGGGCCCAACAAAATACACCATGGGTTCTCTCGCAGGTTGGGAGAGCGTACTACGAACAAGCGGCATATGGCGAAGCAGAGAAGCATTACAGGAAACTGCGCATGCAAGCCCCTACTCGCCTGGAAGATATGGAGGTCTATTCCACGATTTTGTGGTTCCTGAAAAGAGAGACCGATTTATCATTCCTTGCCCATGAGTTGGTGGATTCCGCATGGCACTCGCCTCAGGCATGGTGTGCATTGGGGAACGCATGGTCGCTTGCCCGAGATCATGAGCAAGCTCTGGGGTGTTTTAAGCGCGCGACGCAGCTGAATCCCAAGTTTGCCTATGCATTCACCTTACAAGGCCACGAACATGTCTCGAACGAGGAATACGATAAGGCACTTACCGCCTACCGTCAGGCCATATCGGCCGATTGTCGCCATTACAACGCGTATTACGGTATCGGCCGCGTCTACGAGAGACTCGGCAGCTATGACAAGGCTTACACCCATTTCCACTCAGCGGCCACCATCAACCCCAACAATGCCGTCTTGATCTGCTGTATCGGCAATGTATTGGAGAAGCAGAGGCAGACAGTGCAGGCGCTCCAATATTTCAACAAAGCGACGGATCTGGCGCCACACGCGGCGCAGACCCGATACAAGAAAGCCAGGGCATTGCTCGCTCTCGGCCAACTCGATGAAGCCCAGAAGGAACTGGAAATCCTCAAAAACCTCGCACCAGACGAGGCAACAGTACATTTCCTGCTAGGGAAGCTGTACAAGATGCTGAATGACAAAGGCTCTGCTGTCCGACATTTCACCATTGCATTGAATTTAGATCCCAAGGTATGTTTCGTCCCATGATTCCGTCTCTTCCATGCGGTCTGCTAACTCGCGATATAGGCAAGCCAACAGATCAAGGAGGCAATTGAAAGTTTAGAGGATGACGACAGCTTTGACGACTCTATGATGGCATGATAAAACATGACTGTGTTTGGTTGTGGGTTTGGTCATGAACAGCGGGTATGTATGGTCGTTGGTTTCAGGGACGGGGAGGTACCGATGAGGAAAGTGTTGTGCCTAGTTCAGGGTTTGGGGCATTGGATCATTCTATTGTTGGAGTTGAGTTGAGGGGGGACGTATGCATGGATCGGTACTCCATCCCATCAAAGTCTCGTTTGGTTGTGTTGAGTGTTGCGCATCGTCTCGATAACAGCATTGGCATCGGCGTTTAGGGGCAAAAAGACTATCCTCACCAGCGGCCGGAAAGTCTTCGAGGGACGTTTTGTGTATAGGTAAATAGGGTACGCATTCGCGGGGAAAAAAAGAACCTTGTATTATACTGTGGATAACTACAGACTTCTGCTGGTGTTGCTATAATGAAGTGACCGGCCCAAGTAGATTTCAACTACAGAAGGTACCTACAGGTACCTACCTGAGTGTCTCGCAGTTCCGGGGAATCCAATATGTATCTATTTGAAAAGATATGGGATTCCGAGAACGTGGTAGCCTTATCTTCATGGGCGGATGGTAGGTAGTCATAGCCGTGCTGGAACCTGGCCTGAGGCTTACCTGTCAGCCTGTCAGGAGACAGACATGAAGTTGTGCACGGACCTGAAGGGGCCAGTTCTGGCCTCCCCTGGCTAGATGGCACGTGCGTCAAGGACAGGGGTGTAAGATCACTCCAACATTGTCCAAAAACCACACCAAAAAAAAGCCAAGGCAACAGTCGCTTTAGCACTCCCAGTTCTGGCTTGTTTAAATCAGCAATCCCTCCATTTTTCTCATTGGTCAGGAGCAATTCCCATTTTTTATTATTCTGGCAATTGCCCTTGCAACCTTTTGTAGAATCAGTAAATGCCCCCCCCAAATACCTTAAAACCAAACCATCTCCCCCGCCTCTCCAGTTCTCTTCTCTTCTCTCTCTCTCTTTTCCCACACAACACACCCAAACAAACGCGATACTTCTCTCTGCAATTTGTATCTCCATCCATCAACCACCACCAAAAATCATCTATTCCCATCATCAAATCAATCACTAAACCTCATTCAAGATGACTGGACGTAAGTACCTTGCCTTTTTTTCTTCTTCCTTACCTCGTTATCGCGTTGCGTTGCATGCGCGTCTCCGTCGAATCCGATGCGGGAGTTCCGACCGTTGTTGATAGTGGTGGGGCGTGATGGCCTGCCTCGTCACCAACACCTATCATCAATCAATCAATCAACGCGTCTTGACACATCCATCCACCTCCAACCTAACGCGATATGACCTCAACGTCGCTTAAACTTTCCACATCCCCATCAACATTGTCATCGTCGCCTCCTTCATATACTAACTAAACATCTTTCCAGGCGGCAAGGGCGGAAAGGGTCTCGGCAAGGGCGGTGCCAAGCGCCACCGAAAGATCTTGCGTGACAACATCCAGGGTATCACCAAGCCCGCCATCCGACGTCTCGCCCGTCGTGGTGGTGTCAAGCGTATCTCAGCCAGTAAGTTTTTCTTCCTTTCACTTCTTTACCAATAACAAACCCAAGTCATTACGTGACGTCCCAGCAACAAGAGCTGACAACGCCTCCCCCCACAGTGATCTACGAGGAGACCCGCGGTGTTCTCAAGTCCTTCCTCGAGGGAGTCATCCGCGACGCCGTCACCTACACGGAGCACGCCAAGCGCAAGACGGTCACCTCGCTGGACGTGGTCTACGCTCTGAAGCGACAGGGCCGCACCCTGTACGGTTTCGGTGGTTAAAAGAAAACGACACGACGTTCTGGTTGTTCTTCGATGGACTTGGCTTTTTCTACAGTTTTCTGGCATGATACACATACATACTACTACACACGTCTTTCTACTACTTTAGGAGGCGTAAGTAGTAGTAAGTATGTAGTACAGTACGGTTATGCTTCCTCTCTTCACGGCGTTTCTGGTCACACACAAAGGGAAAGGGAAAGGAAAGAAAGGGCGTTTTTTTCTCACGCAGTCATTGTGACTGGAGGGGGAGGGAAGCAAATGCATGATTGATACACCTGCGTACTGAATATACACTCGTATGGCCCTCCGCGGCTGTGCTATGAACGAACACCAACACGTCTTGACTCTTTTGCCTTGCACTTGTGACTCATGAATGGTATTGGGACGCGTCCTCTGTGATTGTTTATTTGGCTTATTGGTCGCGTATCCTTGCCATGGGGACATGGTACATGGTATCTGAAATCTCGTCCCATACATGCTGCCTAGGAGTGCGAAACTCCCTGAACCCCCACACGGCCAGCCAGTGCAAGGACTCTGGCCTCAGCGAAGCAGTCCAGAAGCTTGACATTGGTATCTAGTAGGTTCGTTTCATTTGTGCCCTCCTCCGCCATGAAGATGGCCCAGGACCCGTCCAGTTCACAGCTTTGCCAAGTGAATGAAAGAATGCTCCCATGTACGGGCAGACTTAGCAGTCCATATCCCTCCACCTCTGTCTCTCTCTCTCACTCTCAAGGGACATAAGTGACTCGGTTTTTCCAAGCAGACCGCTCCGTCCCATCCCATGCGCAAGAGCCCCCTTACCCCCCTACCCCCCCCCCCCCCCCCCCCCCCCCCCCCTTTTTCTTTTTTTTCCTTTTCTGGCCTATATACATATGTACGTATGTTACGTGTGCATTTTTGCATTGTACACTCACTCGCTCACTCACCCCTCTCACTTTACAAATACTTCCTCCCGGCGGCGGCGACGCGCTGGCGGAAGACGGGGCTCCGGACCTCCATGTTGACGCGGTAGAAGGGGCTCATGACGGCCTTGACCCAGTTCTCGTAGACCTCGGTGAAGAAGCTGCGCACGGCCTCCTCGGTCTGGGGGCTCGTCGGGTTGGCGCCGATCGAGGTCGACGAGCGACTATTACTCGATGTTATCGCGGCTGCTGTGGATGAGGGCATGATGGATAAGGAGGACGAGGACGAGGACGAGGTTGTTGTCGTGGTGGTAGGCGGCTGGTGTAGCAGGAGGAACTTCACGTTGGAGGGCGTCAGGTAGCAGGATATGTAGCTGTTGAAGAACTTGTCGATGTGTTTTAGGTACCTGTGAGGTTTTAGTTGGCGCGGGTGTAGTTAGAACCCCGGAGCAGGGTTTCGATGAACGGGAAGAGGGGGGCTTTTGCCCCTTGGAGGGTGAGGGGTCATAAAGAATGAGAGAATGAGAGAGAGAGAGAGAGAAAGAGAGAGACATGAACGTTGACCTACAGCGCCCCGTTGCCCCATTGCACCTCCTCGACCATGTCCAGGCTGCTGTGCACGATGAACTGGTTCATATGCCGCTGCGACTCGCTGAACCGCGCCTGCCCGTCCCCGCCCTGCTTCGAGGTCCCGAACTCGTGCTCGAAGAGCGGGTTGTCCTGCGTGCCGACTATGGCGAAGTAGTAGGACATCTTCGGGGGGAGGGGGAGGGGGAGGGGGGTAGACGACCCCCGGATGCCCCGTGTGTGGTTTTTTTTATTAATAAAAAGGAGAGATAAGTACGGAGTCGGGCTTGCGTGTTAGTCTGGTCGCGGTATTGCGTCGTAGCTATGCGCTTAGCATTCGTAGAAAATCGCCTCTTGAGCACCTTTGTCCTGCTGGTCGCGTTCGAGTAAGGGATTCGCCGTAAGTCGGTGGTCGTCCGGGTGGTGCTGCAAGTGGGCTGTAGTCATTTGGAGCTATCAACCTTGAAGGCGGGCGGGTCGGTGGTTGTCGATTAGCGGGTCGGTGGGTCGATGTGCGAGTTTCCGCCCTCCGAACTTTTCCCAGTTGAACTTCGCGATTCACCCGTGCCATCATCAAATCCCCCAACGTTGCAACAGCGTCGGGACGACACATCACAAACTCACACACAATGTTCGGCGCGTTCAGACCAACGGGCACTCTACTTGGAGGTCTGCTATGGTACGTTATCTGCAGAGAATATCCGACCGGCTTTAGTCACAGTCTTCATACCTCTGGCAAACCCCTTTTGGCAATTCCCTTCGTCTCCCAGCTGCTAACCTGACCGAACGACAGGAAAACACCATGGCGACTCTCCAAGTTCCAGAAACTGCGACAGCGAAGACGACTCCGAGGCGTCGACTCAGTCATAGCGACGCTCGATAGCGCGTTGACCAAGCAGGGCGAGTCCCTGAAGGCGCTCGAGGTGTGGAAGGAGAGCATGCCTACGGAGGCCGAGATGCTGCCCAAGGACAAGTACACCATGTTCGACCGGAAGGAGAAGCGGTATAGGAAGGGTATACACAGTAGGTCGAACCCAATGAACACCCCTCGGGGAAGCTGGACCGGAGAGGCTGACGTGAAAATTTACAGAGCTGCCCAAGTGGACGAGAGTATCACAGAGAGTAAACCCGCCTGGATACTAAGCTGGAGGATATTTTGAAGGGAAGAAGAGGCAATACAATACAGGCATTATGCAGATTATGGGAGATAATCTGCAGGATGATGAACAGGCATGAAATCGATCGGCCTACTTGTACACTAATGTACACAATAAGTTATAAGAGCGCGAAGCTCGAAGCTTGAAGCTCTCCGTTGTATATGCTCCAACTGAGTGATAGACAGATCGCATCGCAATGACCCAAGTGATGATCCTACTCAATGACATACATCCAGGTAAATCTGGAGTAACTCATGTTTCGTACTTGCAAGTAGACTGCTCGAGGTGTATAACAGAAAAGTCCAAATCTCCGGGGTATCAATTCACATTGCCATGGCTAGCGTACCTATCTAACTATCTCAAGCGGCCATAGGCATCTTCGTAGTGCTGATCACGCTCTCTCTGCCTCTCGCCCTCGCGCACGCGCTCATGCTGAATCGCCCTACCCAGACCGCCCCTGCCCTCGTCGAAGTCGTCCCGGTACTCGTCGCGCACCTGACCGCCCGACTTGCCCCGGCCGTACTGGCGGCCCTCCTCGAAGCCCGGGTCCAGGTCGGTGCGGATGACGCGCTCGTCCAGCTTGGTGCCGCCGATGTACTTCATGCAGTCGAGGGCGTCCTGGTGCGTGTAGTACTCGACGAAGCAGAAGCCGCAGGGCGTCTTCTGATATCGGTCCAGCCCCATGACCAGACGCTTGATCTCCCCGCACTTGGAGAAGAGCTCGTACACCTGCTCCTCCGTCGTGTAGAAGGAGCTGTCGACACACGTATATAGTCAGCATATTGGACCGTAGGGCTGGGGACACCTCGTGTGTTCATGGCAGCTGGACTTACAGGTTACCCACGTAGAGGGTGGTGGCATTCTTCAGAGGATCCTCGGGTGGTTCCTCGGGTTGAGCATTGGCCATCTCGGTGTCGCCATCCCTACCGTCCCTGCCGTCGCGGCCATGGTCCGTTCGTCTCCTCTTGTTCTGCAGGGACAGAGTCAGTATTGGGTCTGGTTTGGTGGTCGCGGTGTACATGTAGATGAGAGCTCACGCGGCTGTTATAGTAGGCACTCGGTCGATCAAGGCGATCGACCGTAGAGCGGACCGCAGTCTGAACCATGTTGACCCTCTGACTCAGTATATCTTAAGATCTGTAAAGAGTTCTCTTCACCGCCAGAGTGGAATTACAGGTTCAGAAGATGCAGAAGTAGTTGGTGATGAGACAGCCGCGTCGGCATGAAAGAGACGGAAGGCTGAAATGTACCTGTATGGATGGCGGCTGGCAGCAGCTAATGCAGGAAGACCCACTTTATTTTGTAGCTCTCAGACGCGCCCTGCGCCTGGCCTTCGCGGCTCTTTCCCTAGCTAACACCGTAGGTTGGCGCTCAAAATTCCAAAGCTATTTCCACCTCCTCCCTCTCTGCCTTTTAGCTTTCTGTACAAACAACGTCCTTGGGAACAAGCCTCAACAACATTGGAAACACACTGAGAATCGTCTTGTTCGCTCTTCCTTCGCCATTTCAGGACCGGAAGACCATTTGCGCAGGGGCACGAATCCTCTATTGGCGCCTTAGGCTAAAAATGCCCTTCTAGTCCTACATCGACAGCTTCCCTAGGTCTACCCGTCCGCTTTCGAAATGCCCAAGATCAAAAGCTACACGCCGGCCTGGTTGTCAAAGCCTTCGGCCGGTCATGAACTCTTCACTCCAGGTGCTGAAGATATCGAATACTATTCCTACAAACCCACCTCCAAGCCCGGTCCGAGACGCACCATTGCCAAACGAGGCACCGAAGTCTTCATTGCTGTCGGGAAAGAAATCAGATGGGCTGATCTCGTCTACCTGAAGGAGAGATGGGAGGAGAAGGAAGCTAGAGGCCATTCTGGTGTCCGTATCAAACGGGAGGACTCAAACGGGCCTACGGACGATGAACTGATACGGTCCTCTGTCGAGGACGAAGAAGGTGCACAAGGTTTTCGGGTGGGCAATCCTACTATCCTTACTCGAAGTCATGGGTGGTGTTTAGGTGCTAATCTCTCTCTAGACTCTTAAGATATCCATTGGAAGCGACATTCATCAATTAATCATCTCTCCCTTTTCCAACTTCATGGCCGTTGTCACAACTCACACCGTCCGCATTATCCTTCTGCCAGATTCCTCGCATCTTACAGCACCCAGTGCTGATGAGATCAAGCCAAAATCATGGACGTTAGGGCCTACAACACACGTAATGGATCGTTCACCCATCGCTTCTGCTCTGTGGCATCCTCTTGGGGTTAATGGCTCTGCCCTTGTCACCGTCACCAGAGATGCGGTGGTGCGAGTTTGGGAGCTTTCCCAGAGGGATAGATGGTCTTTTGATACCCCCTCCCTGACGATCGACCTGCAGAAACTCGCCGATGGCACGTCGCTGGATCAGAATTTCGCCGCTTCCACTGACGTGACAAACAAGGGTTTCTCCCCGGACTCGTTTGAGATGGAGGTCGCCGCAGCTTGTTTCTCCGGGAGAGGCTCTGGCGGTTGGTCGCCAATGACCCTTTGGATTGCCATGAGAGAAGGGGATATATATGCTCTCTGCCCACTGCTGCCAAGTCAGTGGTCGCCACCACCTACCCTCATCCCCTCGCTTTCCATATCGATCGTTGGCAACTTGGCAGCGATCGAGGACGACCCGGACGTTTCTGAACAAGCGAAGCTGCTAGCGCAGCAACAGCTCGACTGGATGTCGGATCTCGACAAGCAAGAACCCAGGATTATCGAGGGTCCACCTGGAGAACCGCCCACAGAAGTCTACACGCGCCCGCAAAGACCGGGAATTGTTCCGCGGCTGCAAGGTCCCTTTGATCTAGAACTGAGCCCGGAGAGCGAGGATGATCTGGATATTGAGCTCACGGATATATTCACTATCGGCGAGAAGCTCGACACCGACGAGCTGATGCTTGGGGAAGAGGATGAGTTGGAGATGGACGATATCGAGAAGGAGGGTTTGTCACTCTCAGTCGTCTGTCTGCTCTCATCTAGCGGTCAACTACGCATCTGCTTAGATCTCGACGGAGTCCAGGCGCAGTGGCTACCCCCACGAAATAAATCGAGGATCATGGGTCGCGTTATCGGTACACCATCCCTTTTGACTTTTCAGAGTTTGGACGTTCTGAATTCTCTGGAAGTCACCCCGGATGGCTGGCCAATGTTCAGCCCTGACGTCACTTCGCGATACTCGTTCTATGTTACACACCCCTCCAGCATCACATATATCTCATTGTCGCCGTGGGTCTTTCGGCTCGAAAGCGAACTTCAGGGTGACTCGCAAGCTGGCTCGGAATTTAGGATCGATCTGCTTGTGAGCGGTCAGAGCTCCATACGAGAGCGTCTCTACGCTAGCGGTGGTCCTAATGAGTCCTACCTCCCTCTGAGCGCAGTATTAGCAATGCGTGATCCTGATCTCGGCTACTTCTTACTGTCAGCGACTCCTTTCGGGCCCGTAGCCATGTCATTCGATATTCCCGATGAGGACATCATCCCGGTGAGGTCTCTTTCGCCTACATTTGATAAGGCCGCCGAAGTCCAGCCTTTGGACTTTTACGAACCTCGGCCAGTTTACGAGCCTTCCCACGTCTTCGAGCAGAGCACTGCTCTGCCGGCTCTACTTGAGAAAATCCACACTAGCAAACATAAAGCGATTGCCCACCAGGAGATACGACTTTCACCCATGACGTTACAGTATTTTACTGAAGCGCATCAGATAGTGAGCGGCGAGGCACATCGTCTCGGCACAGCCGCATCCGAGGTTTTCCGTCGATGCGCCCGGTTACAGGCCGAGCTCAGAGAACAGATCACGAAAACGAATGAAGTCCGGGCCAGGGTAGAGACGGTGACGGGCGAAGACCAAGATGAAGGCGAACCGGAGTCTAGCCAGGCTTCCATTGAGAGACGATTACGGCAAGCTAAGGACAAGGGGGAGGCTCTCGCCCAAAGATTGGAGAGGATGCGCAGGACAGTAAGCAAAGCAACAAGTCGGGAGCTCAGCGACAAGGAAAAGTCATGGATCAATGAGGTTAAGGCCCTCGAGGCCACCATGTCGGGTTCCACTGCGCCGCTAGATGGGGCGGCCCGGCTGAAACAGGCAATGCAGAGATATCACCAGGTTCATCGGCTGCGAGATGAGCTTGTGGAACAGGCAGAAAAACTCAGCCCATCCGCGGCTGAAGAAGAGGAGAACTTAGGCAACTCGACTGCGGACCTGAGGATTCCATCGGAACTCAGGAAAGCGAAGATCAATCAAGTCAAGGGCCTTCTGGAGCGTGAGACAGCTTTAGTAGATGCTGTGAAGGCCAGACTCGAGAGATTATCGGTTGCTGGGTAATGGTGGAGTGCCACGCGATGGCGATAATCCTAGGACTCAACTTCTGCCGTCGTCAAGCGAGTCCCTCGGGATGCGAAAGAGTCTGTTTTGAGCCTTGTGTAATCTGTGGTGCCCACCATAAGAAACGCCGATCAACGAAAGCACGGCGATGCTCGGTTGTATGATGGTGGCGGGCACAAGGTATCTCAGGGTAACCTTGTTGTCGTGGCAGCTTGATATGTCTTCTTGAAGGGTACCCATCTTCTTTGCGCCGAACTGCAGATCATCCCATGTGCGGCGGCAGCAAGGGGCCAGAACCTTTGATCGCTGATCCTTTACCTGATCGATCATATGCGTACCCTGTATGCAGACTCACAGGTGGTCGCGCCCTCGCAGGAGATGGTGTCTGTTAATGCTTTATTGCCGTGGTACGACATTCATATCCAATCAGATCATAAGCGATATGCAGCCTCGCCTGACGAAAACTGTCGGTGGGACCCTACGCACAGGAGGGGTTGGCTTGGCATCATCTGTCCCCTGAAGCCGGAGAGGATGATTTGCGCGTGTAAGTGAATGAAGGGAAGCAAACTCACGATAATGTTGTTTGCTGAGCAGGATAGATTCCAACTTCCAAGTAACAAGCGAAATATGAACTAATATATAAATCTCTGTGCTTTTCTGTTGGCGCTTCCCTTTTTCCTCCCCAGCGTTGCTCCAACCGGGTAAGATTCGTGACTCGGGCTTGCTGACATGTCTCCAACTATTGGTTTTCCCGATATCACCCTCCCGAAGCTCCCAACAATTGTCAGAGTTACCTCACGCCAAAGCTTTGTGCGTTCGCCCTATCTCTGCCAGGAAGCCAACGGGAATGTGCCCAGGCTGCTACTCACATGATCCCTAATTGATACGACGTCGGAACAACCTCAAAAACTATCGGAGACCAGGACTAGTTCGATAGGTTTCGTTGCTGGGCTTCCAAGGTGCATTCCTTGGGTATCACATTGGCTTTCTCGCTTTGTGTGGCGAAGTTCCTACCCAGCCCTTTCTTTGGGGTAGGCATCAGAAACAACACAGAGCCTGCCCACCGATGGCGCACACGGTATCCCAAAAGCAAACATTGCCGAGAGAGTTCCCGGGCTTCGTCTTGCTGTCTCGCCCTTGTACGACCAACAATGAGTACAACCCGCATGATGCACCCCCCCTTACGAAACTAACACACCTAGCCGTACGTTATCTATCACGAGTCGCTAGGATTTGGAGAGCGAGCACCCTTGGGATACAACATTCCTGAGCCTGAACGACGTACGCGTACTTATGCTTCTTCTGATGACCTGTCCTCGTCGTACTATTGTCTCTTATTGGAGGCTCTCGGGGTGGCTCAGATCACACATCGCCAACTGCCTTACTCCTACCTACCACGACCAAAAGCCAAGACAGAGCACCGGGATCTGTGGCCTATCACATACGTACATGCATGGTTCCGCTGCGTCTCATGGAGTGGCAGGCAGCCAACCCGGAGCCGACAGGGCCCATCATGAAGGAGTACCCGTTTGCCTCACTTTTTTTTTCAAACCGGTCTGGCAGGGAACATAAAGCGATCCTACGTTGGACGGGATGTTGTAGTCGTAGGATTTTAGACCATCGTTGGGAAAACAAGACACACGTGTCGGGGATTGTTAATTATAATGCACCACGTCGATCGAGTCTTGTCCTCCCTCAGACATTCCGCCGTCAGCAGACACTGCTTAATTTTTTTTATATAAGTTCCTCGTGTGCCGGTTTATTTCCACATCCCGTAATACCCTGTGGACTCTGCCTTATTACTCCTTGCTAGAGCGAAAACGTTCTGCTAAATGCTCGTCCGCCTGTGCGCCGACACGCCTCCGTCTCCAACGATTCTAGAGCATCTGGAAAGTTCGGCATCTACTAGCAGAAATATCAGGAGCGACAGCAGCAGCAGCAGAGATAGCAGCATGGCGCCGTTGTCATCGCTTGAGTATCGTGAATCAATCATCGGTAAGTCTCAAGGGTAATTTTTGTTATCGTTGTTATGTTCCTGGCGGCCAAAGGCTGGCTGCTGTTCTCTCACGTTTTTGAACCCCTTTACCTATCTCCTAGATATCTATCTATCCAGAGTCGTTTTTTTTCCCTTCCCCCTTGACATTGACAAGACTTTTCTCACAAAACCACCCACAGAAAACTGCGAGTTCTTCGTGGGGATCGATGACTGCATCACCATCATCACGGCCAAGGACCCTGGCACGGGCCTGTTCAAGTCGTACGCAATCCGCGGCAACAGCCTCGGCCGTGAGGTGATCCTGGCCTCGGACGCCTTCGACACCCGGCACCAGGCCATCGACTCCCTCGACGCCAAGTCGTGCGAGGCCGTCCACCACTACATCGAGTCCAACGGCTTCTCCTGGCCCCCCGATCTCAAGAAGGCCAGGCTTGACGAGTCGTACTACTCGGACGCCGAAGAAGAGGATGACGTCGACGACGACGGGGAAGGGGGAGGGAATGGGTCGCTGCAGGATGGGGAGGACGACGACGACGATGTAGCATCGATACGCTCCGGCAAGTCGACTTCCTCCACCGCCGCTCCTTCCGAAGAGGAATGGGACAGCTCCGACGACGAGGCCTACGGCGTCGTCGATGCCGCCACGACGCCTCTGCGGCCCGGTTCTTCGGCACCCCGTAGCAGCCCCAGCGCGCGCAAGCCACTGCCGCCGGGTTCCAAGGCGTATAGCAACACCAACAGCAACAGCAGCAGCACGAAACAGATCCCGTCGCCCCCAGCAACCAAGAAGAACAGCGGCGGCGGCGGCGGCGGTGGCATCCCCAAGCCGCCAACAACAGTCAAAGGCCGCCGCCCCATCGGTCCCATGTCCGGCATAGCTCCATACGTCGAAGACGACTCCGAGGCCGAGTCTTTCCATCATCATCCTCATCCCCCTCCTCCAGGCGTCCATCCGCGCGACATGATCCCCGGCTTCCCCGGTGTCGTCAACGTTGCTGCCGGACCTCACATGAACATGGGGCCCATGATGCCCCGTTGGGCCACCACCGGGCCTTTCAACGGACGTCACCCGCCGCCGCCACCTCCTTCTTCCATGCCTCACCACCAGAACCATCCGACGCCGGGAGGACCTATGGGGCCCGGCCACCCCGCGCCGCAGCCCGGTGCCTTCGGTCCGTCTGGTCCTCACCATCCGCCGCCACCGCCGACTACTGGTACTGCTCATGCCATGGTCCCCCGTGCCCACCACCAGCCGCCACACTGGGATCAGCCGCCGCCATTCTCGCATCCACACCACCCCCACCCCCACCACCAACCCGGCCCCGCTCCCGTCTACACCGGTAGACCTTTCTCCTTCGGGGGCCCGGGCCCTGTAGGACCTCCAGGTCCCATGGGCACTACTCCGTCGTCGTCGTCTTCTTCCGGACCTGGAGGACGAGCCACCGTCGACAACAATAACAACAACACCAACAACGTCAACAACAACCCCATGGTCAAACCTCGTCTCAACAAGCCAAGCGTTATCCCGGCTGCAGCTGGAGGCTCATCATCATCATTATCTAGCAAGATCCGAGCTCTCCCCGCCCCAAGCTCCTCCTCATCATCATCGATCCCGGCTCCTCCTGCTCCTGCCCCCACCACCACCGTGACCAACAGACTAGCCCCCCTTCCCCACCCCATTGATTACGAAGTCCGCCTCTCGATCCACTGGCCGCACCACGGCGCGCCCGCGCGCGTCCTGACCACGGTGTCGCGCCCGTGCCGGCGCGCCCTGTCCGAGAAGGCGCTCGCGTACGTGCGGTCGCGCCTCGGGCTGTTCGACAACGTCAGCGCGCTCGAGCGCCGGTGTCTGTTGCAGCAGCAGCAGAGGTCGGCGTTCGACGCATCGAACTGTGCTGCCGCCGACCTAATGATGATGAAGAATAATGATGGGATGGGGGAGGAGGAATGGGTTGATGGTACGGCGGCTGTCAATGCGACGACGCTGCCGCCGAAGTATCATCATCATCCGGATAAGCTCGTGTTCAGGGCCGAGGTGGTCAGGGTGTTCTGGGATGAGGGGGAGAAGGAGGGCGTGGGGAAAGTAGTAGTAGTGAAAGGGAAAGGCGGGGTGGGGAAGGAGAAGGAGAAGGAAAATGAAAAGGAGAGCGACAAGGAGAAGGAGAAGGAGAAGGAGAAAGGTTACGATATGACGACCTACCGCTCTGATGACCTGACCCAGGTATTCGCGGCGACTGCTGGGCTCATGGCGGTGCCGAGGTTCGATATCGAGATCAGGTGTATTAGGCCGGCGCCTACTCCATTCGTGGGGCCGATTCACTGAAAGGGAAAAAAATAGGGAGGGGCGGGGGTTGAGAGAGAGTGTTCTCACGGTGGGATCCGGGTTTTATAGCCTGGGATCATCCGGCGATGATTGGAATTTTCATGCTTTGCCCCCCTTTTATTCCCTTTTCCCCCTTTTACTTTTCTTGCGACGTCTCGACACCGGCACGCCAAAGATACCTATTCTCTCATTTATCTCTCTCTGTCTCTCTCACACGGGCGGTATACATATTTTCGTGATCATTAGGATTGCGCATACGGTCCTTATTGATCATGGAGACTTTTTCCTTTCCTACGATGATCTGTTTGTTCTTTGTTTGCATAACTAGTCTGGGTCCGGGTGTGGGTTGTAGGCATGCATCTTGGCGTCTATATACTCTCTACCTGGGGCTATCATCTATCAGGAGGGTATGGGAGAAGGGACGAGGAAGAGGAGGGGGGGAATGATGGGAGAAATTTTCTACTGTAATGTGATGGGAAGGAGTCAAAATTGAGAAAGAGAGCGGTGGTGTGTAAATGTATAACTCTGGTTAGTTTTGTTCGTAAAGGGGCACTTCCTAAGGTAGATAGTTCCAATACAACAAAATAGCAAACCACTAAGTACTGGTGAAAAGAAATCGAACCCAATTCGCTATATGTGTGTTCGGCGTGCCGTCATCTGATGAGTTGATCAAACGCATATGTGACGGTTTGATGGATGGCCTAGGAAATCATTGAGTAATCTATCTACCTACCTTTCACCCCTATTCGTTGTGGGAACTGGGTATATCCGGCTAGGGGGTGTCTGGGGCGACCTTGGCTCGTACTGGCGACTGTGTTCGATGTGATTCTGGCAAGGCAAGCCTGTATCTTTGGTAGAGTGTACTTCAAGTCTCCTCGATGGAGAAGAGTACACTGGTACACCAGCTAATCCGTTAACCACACAAGAATATCCATTCAGCCACGTACCCTTGCTTCCCCTCTCCAAGGGATTTCATCTGGCTGTGCTGTTCGAGGATACATCGCAATGACTACCCTCTGCACTACCTTCTTCTTACTTCTCTTTTGTACACGTATCAAGCCCGAGACAGTATACACAAAGCCCACAGGCCCTCCTCCTTGGCCAGCCAAAGTCCATCTTTGTCCAACAATACCCAACTCTACTGCAAATCCAAGACCTAGCTATCGGTGAAGGTGGTACACATGCGTGCCTAGGCCTTTGTCCGCTCGCGCCTCTCTCAAATGTCATACATACCAGACAGACCTCGTCTGACCCAGTAAATTCTGGCCAATGTACAGCATGCATTTCCTACAGCGCGGGAGGGGGGCTGAATTAGTTTCATGACACTTGGAGCTACATCGCACAGCAGTAGGTGCCACGTCCGAGTTGATATAATGTGTAGGCCCATCTCGATCGACAGCTAGATGGTCATGGGTGACAGCATATCGTATCGAGTGGCCTGCATGCTGTATGTATGTATGTACCCTGCCGAGCGCCGCAATAAAAAGCGTCGTGTCGGTCTACTTAGGAACCTGTTGAGTAACATATCACGGCTCTCCCTAGGTACTGACTGCTGTTTGTTCCGGAAAGACTGGCATTACTACACCAGGAGGCATGAGAACTACCTGAGTGCGTCGTGCAAGTGGTGTAGCCCCAAGCGGTGTAGCCCCTTTAACTTCACGAATGTGGCGCACGGGCCACTAGTGTTACGGCACGCCGGATTAGTAACATCAGTATGGAGAAATACTGTACTTACACAGTACGGGCACTGGGCTTGGGCAGAAGTGAGTTGCCCAGCTCACGACTCAACCTTCTTCATACCCCCAACAACTTTGCCCAATCCTGTTTTCTTTGCCAACCAGCACATTCACGCCGTATTCTTAATCATCATCATCATCATCTTTCGTTCTTGACTCTGTGACATTGAACTGGCAGGTATAGACTCTAGTCTATTTGTGGCCTGCCTCGACCCTTATCCTAACCTGACAAAGCCCTTCGGCATCCTTCATAGACCAAACCACAATGAGACCAATGCCCTCATCCTCATTATCATTACTTGACTCAGGCCACAGGCCTTCCGTACGCTGCATCCATATACTCTGTCCGTGACCACGCCCAGAGCGATGTTACGCAGGAACACGATGTCCTTTGTCATTATCGTTATCGTGTATTTCAAGGCCAGCCTCACTGTAGCGAGTTCTCGATTCGCAATACACTGCTATGGATACAGCGGACCGTGAACTCCACGATCTGGTGTGAATCGGGCCATCCCTGGCTCAATTCTTTGCCCCAATTCATCCATCCTTTGTCCTGAACTTGAGCGCTGGATCGTACCATTCAGTAGCAGCTTGGGTCATCGTATCAGTGTTGACAAATCCACTGCCAAAAGGCGGTGCTACTACTATCCAACATGATATTCCAACACTGACAATACCACTTTTAACTTGAACTGGCAAGGCCAACCACTGCAGGACAGCGAGGAAAAATGCTGGGCGAAATGAAAGCCTCAAGAATATTCTCGAGGACCACGGCCACTGCCACGGCCACTGCCACGGCCACGACCACGACCAGGGTCACGGCCACGGTGATCAGGGCCCCAGCTGTAACCACCATTTGGTGGTGGAGCGCCTCGGGAGTCGCCATGGTGGCGATGATAATCACGGGGCTCAGAGTGGCCAGAACTTCGGCGATGATCTTCACCACCATATTGGTTATAGTCTCGAGCCCAGCTGTTTTGAGAGTATCCCTGATTATTATGCCCTAGGCTTTGGCCGAGATCCTTTTGAGCGGGATACAGGGCGTAATCCCAGTCCCGATGTTCTTCCTTTTGCTGTATCTGATCTCGACTCTCTTGATGGGCCTCGGGAACAGGCCGGTTACATGAGCCCTGTTGCTGGTCACCATACGAGTTCTTAGGTGGATTAAACGGCTGTTGGACGAAACCCTCCTGCTCAAAGGGGTACCCTCGACGTCGTTGCTGCTCATGATCTCTCTGATCATATGAGTAACCAACATCAATGTTTCCTGGAGGACCCGACAGCCGATTCTGGCGATGACCAAGAGTATTTTGCTCATGTCGGGGGCGATCGTCAGAATTTCCAAAACGGCGGTCTTCTCGATGTCGCTGCTGGTAGTCATTGCCGTACTCATATGCGGAGCCACTATAAAAGTCCCCTGGAGGACCGGGGAGCCGATTCTGGCGATGGTCATGAATATGCTGCTCATATCGGGAACCATCATGAGACTTCCCCCAACGAGGTGAATCTGGGTCTCGCTGCCGGTAGTCATGGTCCTTATCATGTCGGTAACCACCATCAAAGTACCCTGAAGGACCATACCGCTGATCCTGGCGATGATCGTCCTGCTTATGGCGGGAGCGATCACCCGCAATCTCAATACGATTGGCACCCTGATTCTGGCGATATCCTGGCTGCTAGCCAGGGCGTTCGACAGAACTATGATCGCGTGACTCAAGGTCTCCCTGGCGGGGAGACCAGCGGTTAGGCATAAGCCAGCTTGCAGGAACTCCACTGGATACTGGAGTTGTTGATGCGGTTGGGGCTTCACGCCGAAGCTGACTTAAGGCGTGCTGGCTGCTTTTTTCCTCTTGAGTGGCGACCTTAGTCATACTTTTCTCCTTACCGGAGTTCTCCCAGGCACGATCTGGTAGATCCCACCGTCTTCTCAGGCGAATGTCATCGGCATCCGGATTTGAAAAGGCGTGTTCCGGCATGGTTGTACGGTGTTTCGTCTGTTTGGATAGTGATGCTGGTTTATTATTATCCGCCGGTGCGGCTTTGTGAGTATTTCCATTATTGGCTTTCTCGGCATTCCCAGTCCTGGCTTTTTCAAGCCTTTCGGGCTTGGCTTCGCTTATGCTCGAACTAGGCTCGGTTATCTTGGGGTTCAAAGGCTCTTCTGAGAAATGATTGTGTCAGTGAATCGTCTTTCCTGTGATTAGGAGACTGCTTCTACGTGTCGGCGGTTTGGAGTCATGAGACGAATGCTCTTCACTTACGTTTCGACGGCTCGACAAAGGTGTCAGTCGACTCTCTGTCGGCTTGCAAAACTGTCTCATTGTAATCGGATGGATAGTTGCCGGGCTGAAGTCCATCATAAAATACCTCAAACTGCTTCGGCGGCGAGTAAGAGTCTTCTTCTGGTGGTGGGGGATTTTGAATCTCTTGGGCCGTACTACTTGGTATCGGCCATTTCCTCTCGTCATCCTCGTCGAGGCGGAATATCTGGAGAAGGTTGTGAGGGCAGTGGTCTCCTTCCCTCCATCCTTCCACATATCTCACTGTTTGAAGTCAGCGCTCTCTGTCAATATCTACCCGTGGCTGGAAGTGAGGAACCTCCAGCGTCAACTCCCCGTGACCTGTGCGCAAAACCTTAACAAGGGGGAAAATCACTTACACTCATCTGCTCGATCCTTCTGCAAGTCCTCAAGGAAAGTAACGCACTCACGAGGGCGGATAAATTTTCTTTGGTCGCTGTTTTTCCACAACGCAAGGGCAAAGCCGGACTTTTCTGGACTTATGTCCTTGATGTGTTCCTTCAAAGCAACGGCCCTGAGGAACTTTTCAACCTCAAACAATGACCATTGTCTGAAGCTTCGGCTGATCCATACAATTGTCTTATGCGGATCTCTCCGCAGTTTGATCACGGTGTCGTCTTTGTTGCCTGACACCATCTTGTCGACATGACAATGTCCTAGCTCGAGAAGTGAACAGCGAATAGTGCAGGCAGGCGATGAAAACGTATCGATGTTGAGTTTCTGATACCGTGGCGATGGTTTCGATTTTTTTTCAGGTTGGACAAGGGAGCTGTGTATTTCGACAGAAATCAGCGAACGTATTTGGGCCAGCAAGTTCGAGTGCGATTGTCGCAACACGTTTCAATGTCTGGAGTCGCAAGAATTATCGGAGTTGGTCGAAGTTCCCGTTGTTACTGACTTAGATAGAGGGACGAGTTGAGAGTGGTTGCGTGGCGACGGAAAGGCAGAACAGCAATGGTAGGAAGAGCTCTCTGCCAACCAAGTCCCCGCCTCCCCCCTTAGGCAATACCATTACGAGCTGGTCGCCTACACAACCAGCCAGATTACGGGCGATAAGCATGTATCGAAACTGATTACTCGACATTGTCGAATGTCTAGACTAGCTGATCAACGAGTTTTTCTGGCTCTGTGCTTAACTGGAATCTTGTCAACTTTCGTCCTTTCCATTGGAAGAGGCCACCGTACCATACCTAGGTATTTTACCACCTCGACTCCCATCATTCGATACGAAAACTCGAAAATCGTCTTGGCTGCCGAGTGAATTTTTCCTTTTCCATTTGCATTCTTCTGACTTTCTTTCTACTGGCATGCAGTTAGAGGCCATTCCAAGACGGGCATTGCGATTTCGACTTACACGATTCAGGGGTAGCGACCACTGCCAACTTGAAAGTACTCGCCCGGCCTTGTACCTTTCGCCTCTTTGTTCTTGTAACTATCTCAGAGCATTCGGTCAGTCACTATATCAAAACATGCAACACTTTACTCACGCGATTGGGAATTAGTTGACCATGCCAGCAGGCCTCAGGTGCCAGGGCCCCATGCGCTCTCGCTTTACCTGGTCGAGCTGCACCAAGAGGTACATCGCCATCGGGAAAGCGCCTTGGTGAGGGCACCATCCCAAGAGATGTACATCACCACTACCAAGGCCCAACTCCGGTACCAGCATTTCAGATGATTCTGGTGATTGGCTGAGCAATTTGCATTGCACAACGAAAACAGCGACCCACAAGGGCAAGAGAGACTCCTCCGCCCCTATTTTCCGAGTATCAGTCAAACGATTCAGCGTGGGAGGACGGAAACAATTAAAAGAGGTCTGCTTTTATGATATGACAGGAAACAACCACGGCGCAAAGAGAAATCAAGTGGGCACCCTTCTTGACTCACAAATTGCTCCGACCTGCTTCCCAGTGTTGTGAGAGGCAATAGCAGCAGCAGCCTCCAGGCAGGTGGGAAAGGCTTTGGAGGAAAGCATGAATGCTTTCGTGGGAACTTCAGGGTTCCCTAGTCGTTTGGAATAGGTCTTCCTTCCGAGAGTATTCTCCCCATCTTCTCGCCTCATCCGGTGTGTGTGAGTACCTAGGTATGGAGACGTGAGCAGACGCACAAATCGCAGCGGCGAAAAGGGGTGACCCACCCAAGTTTACCTCCGATTTCTTAAGAAGCTGAGTCATGATCATGGTAGCGTTGCGCAATCGCATTGCACATGACACCAGATATCCTCGAATGGATGGATTTGGGGCCTAGGCCTGGCTTAAACTTCGGAGTCTGTTGGTTCTCTTTGGCGAAAATTGAAGCTCAAGACTCTTTCTTGGTTTCTGTGCTGGCTTGGGATTCTTCTCCAATTGGCTCCTTCTCCAGCTCATTGCTTCCTTCGCTTTACCTCTCCTGGGAGATCAGGTGTGAAGTCTGAGATATTCCCTGTTTCCTCGTCAACGGGTTTCTTCTTCCTTCTTTCTCTCATCGTGCACTGAGTCCTGTCGAGCTTGCCTGGCGATATGCCCAGTGGGTTTCAACAATCTGGAAAGAGAGAGAGAGAGACAACAATGAGGGGGGAGAAGACCTCCGCGCAAGACTCAGCAGTAGTGAAAAACTCGATATCGGCGTGTATCTGGGTTGCCATCCCAAGCCACGGCTGCTGAGGCGACTTGCGTAGAAGTTTATCACGCCGATTAGCTGAGTCATGATAATGGGAATTGCGACAGTCAAGTCATAGTTGTACAAGATCAAACACTTCCCAGATGACCAAAGAGGAGACTAATGCCCGGGGGGCATCCAGCATTGACATGGTTATGGATGGTAATGGGTGAGCAAGTGCATTGCAGAACGAAGACAGTGAGTGTGACTGAGCCACGAGGGCAGGAGAGAGAGAAACAAGATTGAGGCTCACCATAAACCCAATCAGTAGGTGTGTTTTCACAGTGGCCCACAGTCGGTCCTAATGTTGAGATTTGCAAGGGGGCTTGCGCAGAGCTGCTGATCCGTGTGTTCTATTTTCGAATAGTGTACCCATCCACGGTGTAGGGCCAGAAAAGCGCTGGTAGCAGTCGTTCGCTCAAGGAAGTCTAACCATATAGGAGGATGGGTTCGAGAAAAAAGAGTGATAGGTTAGGTTGTCTTGTCTTGTTTTCGGTCCGGGTTCTCCCAGGCACGACCTGGCAGATCTCATCGCCTTCTTCTCAAGCGGATGTCATCGGCATCCGGATTTGAGAAGGCGTTATCCGGCATCGTTGTAGGGTTTTTCGTCTGTTTGCCCACATCGGGCTTCCTCAAGCCTCTGAGTCTTGGTTCGCTTCTTCGGTCATGTCAGTTACTATGCCCACATCGGGCTTTGTGAGTACTTATGCCAGACTGTGGTGTTGATGCCAGACTGTGGTGTTGATGTGGATGAGAAGTAAAGAAGGGATGTGTGACCTAGCCCCCAGTCCCCCTTTTATCAGCGTGAGAGGGGGAGGGGGGAAGGGACGCCGAGGCAGCTGGTGGCCCGTTCATCTTCAACTCAGTGATTGTGGTATGACGTGGGCTAATGAATCACACCTTGCCCCTGTTTATCCAGGGGGATGCCTGCTTGCTTGCTTGCTTGCTTGCTTGCTTGCTTGTGACGGCAGTAGAACCTTCTACAGATAAGGGGCTTTCAGGGGAAGAGGGGAGGGGGAATAAAGGAAGGGGGTCAATACCTAGGTAAGGGCAGATCCGATTATCCGGCAGGAAGGCAGAGTAGCTTACCCCTTGTTCCCTGTATCCTTTCCTCTTCTATTGTGCCTACCCACTTAAGGAGTCACTGGCTGGGTTTTACGATGATAACCTTAGGTGGTGTAGGCGAGAATAGGATGTAGTACAAACTGCAAATCCAGAAGATAGGAACAGACCGGGTCATATTTAGTTAGCTGCGGCGAAGCAGTGAAATAATCGAGGTAAATAATAAATATGATTGTTTCAACCTGACGTTTTTTTTCTCTCGACTTGCTGCGGCTTCCGTGCCAATGTCGATTGTTGTTCGAATATTAGGTACCGCGTGGGAAATCCAGGGGTTTACTAGGAATTATAAAAATATCACGCCGACAACCGTTGTCTGCAATAATAGACGTTGAGGGAAGAAACGGCAAAAGGGGGGAAATAAGAAAGGGGTGAACGAGTAACGATGCAATAGGATTCCTCCACGACACCCCTACTATCCAATACCATCCTTCCCAATCAACACCCAGCCCATCCTACCCCATCGCCCTCTTCCTACAACACAAATCCGATCCAACCAATGTTCAAGCCATCAAAACAGCACTACCTCCCTCCCTCCCTCCCTACCTACCTCCACAAGACCGCCAATCCTCTATCAACACAGATACACAAGGAGAATCAATCAATCACAGCACCTAACTAAGATTTATTCTTATCTTACCACCAGTGTTATTCATGACTGAACCAGGATCACTACACTAATTCCTCAATCGATAATTACTCCGAGGAGTAAGTCTGTCAGCACCAGTGTTAGGGTGGAGGCTTGGGGCTGAAAATTGGGGGTTGGAGTTGGAATTGGAATTGGAGATAGAAGCGAAAGTAAAAAGGGGAAAAAGGGGGGAGGCCGGAGGGCTTGGTTGGTTGGTTGGTTGGTTTGGGTAGGATGGATACTCAGAGAGCAGAGAGCAGAGAGCAGAGAGAGAGAGAGGAAGAGAGAGAGGCGAGATGAACCGACCTATCGACCTATCAACTTAGGTATGTTGGGAAACAGCAGCAGGATGGACGTATTTCCTTACTTACTCCCGCCCGAAGAAAAGAAAAACATCACCGGGAGATTCTTTACCCCATTCCTTTCCCCTTCCCCCTTTCCTCAGACTCCCGTCACTCCCAATATCTACCTCCCTACCTACCTACCCACCTACCCATCTAAAGCAAGCAGCAAGAGAAGAGAAGAGAAGCGAGAAAGAAGAACAAGAAGAACACCGTTCGTCTTCTTCTTCTTCTTCTTTTTCTCCTTCGCATCTACATTCACCGTAGTCTAAGTCTAACCTACCTACCTAGATATGTAGATACCCCATCTACTTAATATAATAGACTACCTACCTAGGTACCTAGGTACTTACGCCTTGATATTCTCACGAACTTATACCGTAGCAAATATCCGCATTAGAAACAAAAAGGGAAAGGGGAGAGAGTAGACTAAACAATCATTAAGATTTCTCTTCACTTCTTCGTTTTTCTTCTTCTTCTTCTTCTTCTTTCTTTTCGCCGTCAAGTTCTCCCAGTGTGTCTTGTTCGGTTTTGATTTTTCTTCTACTTTGTTGTTGCATGTACCTAAGTAAGGCTGGCTGAGTATAGTTTGTTTCTATCGCTTCTCTTCTCTTCACCCTCTTTTTCCTCTTTCCTCTTTCTCTCTCAACTCCTCTCGTCTCCTCGTCGTCATCTTTTCTTTCTTCTCTTCTTCTCTTTCCCTTACCAAGTGTCTATATCAATCACCTGACCCCCCTTCACCCATTGAGCGCTGCAAGAAAGAAAAAACAAAATAAAGAAAACCCCAACAAACGCCGCCCAGATGCCGATGCCCAAAATGCGTGCGTATCACCATGTCATGATGGGACCGACTGGTGAGCTGGCCCCCTCTGAATAATGTGAGTCCCTTCCCCTCCTCGATAAGGCAAATCGAGGTCTAATGGCTTCTCGTTGACGCTTTTTGTTTTTCGTGTCGTTGAGTGGTGCAACTATCGTGTAACCCACTAGTATATACCCTGAGTTCGGTATTGGAAGCTATCATAACTAAAGATGGAAGTTAGTACCGAATAAATATTCTCACGGTCCACAAGGAGGGAATCGAGGTCGGAGATTAGTAGACATGAGATGAAGTTGGCGGGAAGAAGAGAAGCAAAGGTCTTACAATCGTGTATAGTAACTGCCGAGAGCCTTCGTGATGAGGTCGTTCTCCACAAAGTTCTCGGCCTCTTCAGCGCTGAGATGCAATTGGAAGCGCTGCCTCAGGGTGCTCGTCGCCTGTGCTACGCCGGCCGCGTAGCAAGGCATCTTGGACTCCCGTCCCATCATGCTCACGAGATCTATGATATTATCTGCTGAACGGCGGAGTGCTGGACAAGGGTTTTGTTAGCGAAGTGTGCTTAGACCGACCGATGCGCCATCTGTAGTTCTCCGGGTCCCCAACTTACCCTGGAACGCTTGCTTGCAGAGCGCCTTGAAGTCCTCGTAGTCCGGCGATCCCACTCCGCCTAGAACATCGACGTATTCGTAGGTGAACTTGAAGGGTGCGGCCTCAAATCCAACCGAACCCGGAGAATTGGAAAGCATGAATCCAAAATCAATATGTATAATATGTCCCTCGTTGTCGATGAGCACATTGCCGTTGTGCCTATCTTTCAGCTGCAGTACGTACGATATCATGCTGTACGCCGCCAGCGAGCGTTTGAATGCGTCTACCGCAGCTTTATATGGTTCACTATCCGGCTTGCCGAATGTCTTAACCCAATGATCTTTCAGGGTTGCGAAACGCCGTCTAGGGTTGATCCCGGACTCGATAGAGGAGATGGTCAGACTTCGCTTGAGCGAATGCAGCGACACGCCGTTGGTGATTGTCTCGATCAGCCCGGAGGACTCTCCAGTGACCAATATACGCATAAGTTTCACCCAGACGGGAACACCAGCATCTACCCAGATCTTATGGCAGACCTGGATGAGCTGGCACGCGAACGCTTCTTGGCGTAGATCAGCTCCAGTCTTGACAATAACACTGACAAGGTCCCAATTCTTCATCCAGCCGTAGGGCGAAGATTTTCGTATGCGTTCCTTCTTTACATTCCACGCTTCGCCAAATACCGCAGCACTAGGATCATCACGATCCCCTTTCCTCTGGACCCCGCCGGTCATAGCATCGTTCTCCATTCTGGCAGCACCGGCACTGGCATTATTCGCGGGATCGAAGTCGTCCTCCATATCTGCGCCGCCTTCTGAACTTGGCGATCCTACACTTGTCTTGGCTATTATGAGGTCGAAAGTAGGTTCTTGCCCATCATCGAGGTCGAAGCTTTGCTCCTCTAACGTTTGCATGCTCGCTATGATTTTGGATCGAATAGCCGCCACTTCATGCCGTGGCCTCTTTCCGCTAGTTGCATCCAACTGGGCCAGCATCTGTGACGCGGTCCTCATGTGGGTTGCCAGAGCCGAGAAATCAGGCTGCTCGCTTGCGGCGGTGCGCTGGTTTGGCCTCTTCGAAACGGGACTGCTTGGCCTGGATGCGGACGTGGCGGGAGCGCGCGGTGGTGAATCCGACAACGCAGTCAGGCCCGTCATCCCATTAGGCAGACTCCTGCGCTTGGCACGTGTCTTTCCGCTCTTATTGTTCGTACCATCAAGGTCAAATGGCTTAAGCATGGGTGAACTGCCGAGGTCACCAGATGTGGGCTCGAAAACGCTATCAATCTTGTCCTCCACTGGCTCTGGCACCGGTTCGGTAGCAGTAGGCGTGCGTTGAGAATCTGATAGGTCGAACAGCCGCTTGCGCGATCCCGGTTCGCCAATCAGCGTACCAAGTAACCTCTGATTATCTGCAGATGTCGGATCGAAGGTAAAGTCGTCCCGGAGTATCTCGACCATCAACAGATACGGTACCTTCTCAGCGCTATTCAGAACAGTAGCTTCTGCAGGGTTCACCCTCACAATACGGTGATGGCGACTCTTCGCAGGCGACCCGCCTACCAGGGTTGGAGGACAGATGATGGGTATGTCTAGCTCGGCAGGCAGATCTCTGTCGATGAGCGCGAGTTCGGCTCGCAGGGCGCTCAACCGAGCCGGCTTGGGTACAATGACCAAACGATTCGATATGTCCTCAAGCGCGGTTAAGAATAGCGTCTGGCATCTGAAATAGTTCTGGCGTAGCAATCTCCCTTTCTGCGCGAGGGTCATTTCCGCCAGACTCAAAAGAGTCTTTGCATGGTGGGAATGTCTCCTCGAGATAGTATCTGTCGGGCGAGGAAAGCCGGCGGACAAGGGAGTCGCTGGTCTTGACGCCATTCTCGGGGACCTAACCTCGGGAAGGGGTAAAGACGAGGAGCTCAGCCGGGCTTCTACGATTTTGCTATCGACATAGGACGGTTTGCGAGTTTCAGGAGCAGCAGTGCTGCTCGACGCCGAGGGAGTCGGTGAAGATAATGCGACGCGGGGCGACTTCTCCGCCGCCAGACTGGTCGCTGTTTTCGATTCGGGCGCGCTGCCGATGCGTGTTCCATCCCTGGCTCTTCGCGACTTGGAACTATTCACGGTCATTGTTTGACTTCTAGTCACCTTCATCGCCTGGCTCGTCTCGGAGACGATTTCGCCAGTGGATTCCGACTTTCGTGCTTGCGCGACGGCTAATGGACCGGCCCATTGTGGTAACAGTGGCAATCCGATGCTGGCTAAGACAAAACTTGCCAGCACGGTGACGGGTAGGATATTCTCTTGTATTTTCTCGTGTCTCGCCGAATCGGTGAGCCCGAACACAATGAGTTGTACCTTGTTGTAAACTCTCCGACAGGTCTTGAAGGCTTGTGCCTGGGGCGTCGAGGCGAGGTCGCGCAGGTAGCTTTGAAACAGCCAGAAGGTCTGTCATCTGAATTCAGTACGGCGTGTGCTTCGGGACCCAAAAGGTACATGGGAACAAACCAGCAGAGCGGCGGTGACGGATTCCTCACACAGGTCCAACAAGAACTCCTCCAAGGCCATAGACTCGTTGTCGACGCTGATTATGAGGTGGCATAGCTGGGGTAGGAAGAATTCGATATCCTCGTAGGGGAACTGGCGGAGCTTGGAGCACAGGACGTAGTGAATGCCGACATGGTCTGCATATCGCCTGTAATTTGGTGAGAAGATACAACCAAAAAGAAAAAAAAAGAAAAAAAAAAAAGAATGACGCTCAATTCGAGAAGAGGAGCGGCAGGAGCGGCAGGACAACTCACGAGAGATAGGAGACGGATAAAAAGGGGTTCTGGTTGAAGACATCACTCTCGATAAAGCGGCGGAGCAGATCCCACGACATAGCGAGCTGTCTTTGGCCGACTGGATACAGGCAACAACATGAGGCTGCTCACTGCCTCACCTATATTGGGGATTGAATAGTAGCATCGAAAGAGGGTAAATCATGGCTGTCGCCAAATAAGCAAATAAGTAAGTAGTATCTAGGTACTGGTAGGTAGACTGGGTTTCCGCTTGATAAGTGGATTGGACTCTGGATTGTGAGTTGTCCTCTACGCGCGACGACGGTTCGAAAACAATACAAGTCAAGTCAGTCAGTCAAATCCCCGTGCCAGGTGCAGGTGTACTGTTAGGTGTGCATGGAGAATTGGCCCGTTCCTTGCGACCATCAAATCCATGGATGTCCCATCAAATGTCCCATTCTGGCTTTCTTGGCGTCCTGCGGGACTCCCTTAGTCCCTTCCCCCAGCTGCCCGCCTGCCAGCCTGCCAGGGTCTTATTAGAAGTCGTCAACTTGATTGGTCACTTAGCTTCGCCGGCTCACCCGAGAGCTTCCACTTTAAATTCAAGTCTTAGTGTTAGATGCCTTTTTTTTTCTCCGCTTTTGCGGATTCGCCACGGGAGGACGTGAAAAAGGGGACGATGTGTTAATATCTTCAACTCTTAAGTGTTTGATACCACAAAATAGTCATCAAAGGAAAAACTTCCTTTTTCAACCCTACCTAAGCTTCGTTTGTTCCTTCGTGTATAGTACAAAGTAGAGAAAGGCATCGAATAATCAAATATCCAAGGTAGGGATAAGGGCGATTCAGGGGTCAAAGAGACAGACCTTGGTACTGCATCAAAATCGGCCGGGTTACATGGCAAAGGTAGTATACGCGAGATCGCCACCGTGGAACTTAGTGGTCGGCCTTTTAATTCCTAAAGGGCATTCCATCTTATCCAAGTATAATTTGAGGACATACCTAGGTACTAAGTAGACTATCAAGAAACAATCTTCAGCAACAGAGTAGGTAAAGGCGGACCTCTTCGCTGAATTCCCTAGATGATCTACGCCTGCATGAGAATTGATAGTTCTGGGCTTATGATTTGCTTCACGACGTGGTGTCCTACTGGTAGGCTTCATATTTGAAATTCAAGTCCAGGCTGCACGAGGACCATTCACAGTTGTTTGCATTTTGCTTCGGAGGCCGCCGAGGGCCAAACAATATAGGTAGACAAGGTATCTATAAACCCATCGTATACCATCTTTGATGCGGACGTCGACATGCGTGTTTATGATAAAGCCATTCATACCATTCATAGGCATCATCCTCCATCGGGTCCTGGTGTCTTAAGTCCCAGGAACTCTTCATGGCATTCATGACATGGGGTCATCATCATATCCCCTAAGCGCCCAGCACCAGTAAATACCAGACAGTATTCCAGGAGCACCAGCGGCTGGACTTTAACCCTTCATTGTGGTCGTATGGTTGGGGGTGTCTTCCTTAAGTCGTTCAGGTCATCAGCAGCAGTAGTAGTAGGGATCACCTCGAGAGGCGAGGCTTCAAGCCGGTGCTTTCTTCTTACGACCACCTCTCCCTTTCCTTTTGGGTTCTCCAACATCTGCGGCGAAGACAGGTTCATCAGGAACATCGCTATCACTTTCAGCCCGAGCCTTGCCTGAGCTCTTAGTGCCTTCCTTCTCTTCTGCCACCTTGGCCACAATATCCTGTAGAAAGTCCCATTCCGTGGTGGACTCGACCGTCTGTTTGAGCATGGCCGCTGTGATTCTCTTAGAGTTTCTCTCTCGTGCCACTTCCGCACTTCTAGTGACGAGTTGGACCATGAAGAGTTCGAGAGCTTTACCGACAGCTATGGGTGTCTGTTGGGCCACTTTTCCTACTTCCTCGTCGGCCTGCATTATCCTCTTAATACGCGCCGTGGGAAATTTGGTTCTGACGGGCGACTCCATTATCTCGGGCCGTTTCATCGGTGGAGGGGCCTTTCGAGGCGGCATATTGTTGTTGTAAGGGCTCTTGGACTCGGATCCAGAGGGAGTGGGGGGAGGCTGAGTCGCGGTCGCGCTCGCGTCCGTATATGGAGAAGGTTGTGGTAGAAACTGGTGGTAATTGTTTGCGGCTGTCGAGTCGGTGTAGGACGAGTAATACGAGGGCGGGGCGGCCGGTTGGTGGTGTAGTGCTGGTTGTTGCTGTTGCTGTTGCTGGTGGTGAAGACCAAAAAACTGCGGTGGTGGTTGGGAATATTGTGCAGTTATATAGGAAGCCTGCTTGTGACCTTGGGGAGAATATGAATGATAAGATTCTTCTGTGAGTAGTGGGTGAGAAGAAACGGATTGTTGCGTTGGTAGTAATTGTTGTCGTTGGTGTGGTGAAGGTGAAGTTTGATAAGGCTGGTAATGGTGGGGTTGTGGGGCAACAGCAACAGCGGCGGCGGGACCAGAAGCAGAAGCTGTATGCAGATGGTAGTGTGTGTTTGCAGGTGGTGGTATTTCAGTGCTCGAGTTGGGATGGATGTCGGAGCCAGAGAATAAAGAGGACAAGTCTGGTGACTTGGGTGCATACGAACTGTCTCCCATGCTGCTCAGGGATTAGTTTTTAGACTTGGCCTTGTCGTCAAAGCCACTGCCCAGGGATGGGATGGCTGCCAGTAGCACTGTTCGGGGCGTTCGCAAGACAAAGGAAGCTTTTTAGCTGAGACTTGATCCAGTCTGCCAGTTCCTCCTTCTGCTATTTGCTTTTCTTTCCCCCTTTCTTCTTTCTTTTTTCTTGGCTCCCCTTGTTCTCTCGACGTAGGACTTCGTCCAGAAGCCGGACTTCAACCTCGCGGAGCTGGTATGTATAATACCGGATCAGAACGGACAGACGGAGACACCGGTGGGTTCCAATTCCAATGTTGTATCAAATGGTTGCAGGCGGATTTAATTGTATAACACCTAGCACGCAGATAGACACCTGGAAGGCTGGAGAAAAACAGGTAACGGAGATCGGAATGTGACTTCAAGTACCCGAGACGCCGGCAAGATATCTGGCCGGTCACGTCACTGAGTAGGTTGGAACTACCTTACTTCAGGCGATGGTAGGAAAGTACTATACCGCGAACCCACTGAACTACAAGCACAAAGTTCAAAGAAGTTGTGGCATAGAATGTTGTCAAGCCCCCAAGATCAAGATCTGATAGGTATCGTGATTGGCACCTAATCGTCGAGTATGATCGCAGTTGGCGATGCAAGATGCAAGGGCAGCCACCTCTCTTAGTAGAGAGCCCTCTCACCCGGGTCGCCTGAAGTCAGGTGAAAGCCGAGCAGGTGGGAATACAATCGGGGATGAAGGAAGCTGAAGATTGAATATGGCGGGTATTGGATGGTAGATGGTGGACAAGTGACAATAGAAACTGCCGGGCGGTGAAGGTGGGGTGCTGCTCTTTTTGGATAGATAAGAGCTCTGTCTTTCGAGCTTCGTGGCGTGTGGTGGTGTTTTGTGGCGTGTGTGCGGTTGGGCGTTTGGGGCGTTTGGGGTGTCCTAGGCGGGTTTCATTGAATTGAACGAACCACCGGCGCAGCACGGGTGGGCGGGCGAAGGAGCACTACTTTTATATTCTTTGCGGATCACCAAACCAAGACGAGTCAGGGGGCCGAGTTCTTTCCTATTACGATTTAACACAGCCACCAAAGCAGGACAGAGGGGGGATTAAACTAAACATGTGGCATCAATTTTATCAGCTGCTTTAACTTAATAAGTCAGTCTTCAATCTCTTATCGGTTCCTACGAAGTACCTACTTACAGATTAATCCCTTGAACACCAGGCAGCAGGTGCCAGGTCTTTAACGAACGGTACGGACATGGAGCACTGCTACTTCCTAGGTAGGTACCTACTTATGTACCTAGGTAGCCTGGTGGCACGTGCAACCCACCTGCTAAGCTTAAAAAATATTTTGAACTGGCAAATGACGCTCCTCCGTTTGTTTACAGACTACATGTATCATGAGCTCCCTCGAGTCCATCTCGGCGGGTGGTCTACGGTAAGCAAAGCGACGCCAAATAACCTTACCCGTGAATATCATTTTGTGGACATCAACTTGTGCTGCGTAGTATCTAGGACTTACGCGCCCTTGTCCTGCCATGCGCAACACACCATCAATCAATCATACTTCCGAACCTCAAGGCTCCCGCAGCTGCAATTAGGCTGCACTGCAGGCTGGCGGCTTTTCCGTGCTGCGCGTCTCTCTGTCGCTCGCGTAGCCTTACCTACCTGTCCTTCACCACTGCCCCGTCTTGGGTTACGAGAGCAGGAAAAAAAAAAGCCCAACGTGTTTTTACACTACCTAGACCCCACTGCATGGGTAGGTAGGTCATTGAATCTGATCTTCAGATACGTCAGTTCATCTGTTTCATTGTAGTGAAGAACAACCCCGGGACACGCCAAGTGGTATGTCAGCGCCCGGATTATGGCTTGCATGAACGACCACCAGGACACACGCGTTATATACATACCGTGGCATGGCACACTCTCGGTCATGGATGATGATAGTTTTGCAAAGAGCTTTACGGAGACTAAACATGCCAGCGAGCTAGAAGCCGAAGACCTTGACCGGTCTTATGGTTCCTCTCACGCTGCGCCGTCTATGATGGAGTTACTTGATCTAATCTGACATGACGCACGAGGCCGCAGCCTTTGAGCTCCAGTCTTCATACAACCTTAGCCAAGCGGTTCCATCTGTGCTCTGCTTACTCTGCCTATTTATATGCTATCTCGGATTTGCTGTACCAGAGATCTAAGTCCCTTTTGTCTTTCCTTAAGTTGACTACTGAGGAACAGGCAAGCCACTGGCCACGCGTGGATTCCGCCCTTTTCTTCTCTGCTGGTCACTTTGATATCATTGTCTCCGAGGAAATCGACGAGAGCCTCGATCTCGAGCGCTAATACCTCTTCTGCACCATACGCGAAATACATGCCTCCAGACGGGCACGCATTTCTCCACCACGCGGCGTCTCTGCAATTACCCGGCGACAGCAAAGGATCGTTCGCCTCGATTTCTTCGCCGGCATACTCGCGAGCGTATTCGTGGAGGTTGCCTGCATCCAAGTAGTCGCTTGCCGTGTTGCGATGTTTGTCAGACACCAAAGTCACCCAAGGAGAAATGAGCGCTGCCATTCCCGGCTTCGCCAACTGCCACTGCCCAACACCGTTCAACTTGTCCGAGTGGCGGCCCAGGTTTGCAAGGTGGAGCAGCAAAGACAAGACGATAGTCGCCCCAGCTGAATCTCCGCTCAGGCAGACCCTGTCCGGATCTGTCATGGAGAGCACGTGTTCGTAAGCTGCGATTGCTTCCTGCAGCTGCGTAGGAAAGCTGCTGTCGGGCACGAGCGTGTATTCTAGGGCGAATATGGCGGGATTCCGGTATCCGCTATGGCTCAGCAGCCCGACCCACGTCAGTAAGAATTCGAGGTAGAAGTACGATGAACCCATCGAGAAGCCACCACCTGCAAATGCTGTCAGAGTCGGAATGTCACGCGCTGCTCTGGGTTGCCACACATACCGTGAGCATAGAAGATACAGATATCAGGCTTGTTCATCGGATCCTTGATGGTCCATACGCCTTTAAACCGCCTCTACAGCCCAGCGCCGAGTCAGTCACCTCGTTTACCCGACAAGTGCCAGCGGCCGCAAGGGGAACAACTCACGTCATTATATTCATGCCAGTGCACGGGAAATTTCAAGTAGCCGTGCCTCAACAACCTGAATCTCAAGAAGGGCAATGCGACAGGCTTGGAAAAGAAGACCCTGCCGACCTTGGGCGGGATGTTGGCAAACGCATAGCGAACGCAGCGAATGACAAAATCCTCAAAAGCAGATGCCTTCTGCACGAACGGGGACTGCTTCTCTCGTTCAACAAAGAAGCGTTCTCGGACGAATGAGTATGGTAACTCGATTGCTTTTGGGTAAACAGTGTCAGGCCGCGCAATTCTATGCGAAACAAGGACAATTGGCCACTCACCTAGAAAAGGTAGACATTGCAAGACTACGAAGACCGTCTCTGGCAGTCCGACATGGATCAATAACTGCGGTGTCAGAAAGATGCAAAACACAACGCAATCCAGATACGAAACCGGCCCAAGGATCATGACGTGTTGCAGCTGTCGTCGTTGTCGTCGACTATCACCTCTTTCACCGCTACGTAGATGGAGAGTTTTGTCAGATGGGTTGGGTTCGGCGTCTCTGGGAACGAGCTTTAAGAAAACAGATAGTGGTGTGATCTCAGGTTCCAAAGCGCGACGAGCCCGAATACTTAAGACCAGGTAACGTAACGCAGCCAATGCAGTGCTTCTAATTTAGGGAAAACGTCGTCCGGGGTATGATCTGTCAATTGAAAGTCAACAAACTAGATCGCTTCTAGTCCAACCACTTCATTGCATCTGGAGAGAAACTCAATTCGAACCCTTTCTTCCAGGAAGTCTAGTGACGTCGAGGATTCGGTTGGTGTGGAATGGGGAGATGAGCGTGTGGGCGAGCCAAGCCACCCTGCCACCGTCGGCGTAAGCCCCAGCTGCTGCCACCTTCAGCTCCAGGCAAGGGCTTCATCTCTAACCTACCTAGGTACTCCCCACTATTCGAGACAACCTGTCCGACCTGGCTCAGAACAGCTAAGACGAAGTCATACACAGCTAAAGAATACACCGAGCTCTTAATCTATTTGACTCGGAAGGCTCCTGGATATGATGGAGATGTGAGAGATCTTCGCCTTTGAAGCCGAACGAGTCATCCTTTGCCTCCTGGTGCGGTCCCCTTGGCCGGTGGGGCTTGACCACTTGCGCCGTCGGGAGATATCACCGAATCACCACCATCGCTACCATGAATTACTCGCAATTCCAGTCACATGTCACGAAGAACTGACATAGAAAATGACTAAATGACTGCCTTTTTCGCTTACGCAACTACACCTATCTCACTATGGCTCATCATGTACATCAACTTCGGGCGGCGGCGGATCGGACGGCGACGGAGAGTATTCCGCATACGTGATGGGGTTGGCCCCCAGGACTAGAGACCTCTTGAGGAACTCATCCAGTGGCTCAGCGCCAGCCGCGGCCCTCTCGGCTAGCTGGTCTATAACCGCGCCGAAATCCTCCTCGTACTGCATCCCATCCTCGCCCCTGAACGGTTCCCGGATGATATCCTGCACGAACTTCCGGCAGTACTCGTCAGTCTCCAGGTAGGCGCGAGCCGGGTGGTTCGTCCTATAGTACTCCTCGTCGCGTTCCTCTACCGCTTCCTTGCACAGGTCGAGCCATTCCCCGGGAAATATGATCTCTTCGTCGAAGACTCTGTGGTCGACCATAGAACGCAGGAGGAGCATACGCAGGTCCATGTCGATACCCCCATCAACGATGGTGACTCGCTTCACCTGGCTCCTCACTCGCGTGACGTCGTCCCGTACGATTGGTCCCGTGTTGTAGGCGACGTAGACCTGGTCGCCGGAAAGCTCGCGGCTTACTTGCAGACACGCGATCTGTTCCAGGAGCTATGGTTTTGCATCAGTGAGTGGGTGAAAAGATGAGAAACGTTTGGATAAGGTGGTTTGGCTTGTCGTGCTAATGTGTGAGACTTCATAGCAGTCATTAGAGAGAACTTACTTTACCAGCGCCCCACACATTCACTATCACGGAGAAAAGCGCAGTTATGCTGCGGTGCCGTCAGATATGCCGATGATTGTCGTTTGGAGAGGGGGGGGCGGGAGACTTACCTAAAGTCACATCGGCCAAAATCAATCAACTACCACGTGCGATCTTATTAGCGAGCCACCGCAAAAAACCACAGTGTCTTTTAAGGGGAGAGAGAAAAAGATAGAGGAGACCTCGAGACTATTCCAGGGAAGTGCTGCGTATACCTTGACGATTGGGAACTCCCGATGCTCCGTATCCGTGAAAGCAACATTGCCCATGAGCAGGTTCTCCAGATGCGGCGATTGTTGGTTCACATTGCTCACTTCCGTAGCGTTATCCATTTCCTCGCGCACCACCGGTGCGTTTGGGGGACCCTGAGGCGCGTTCACCATGGCTGCGAGGGAACGGCCCACTGCGGAGAGAAAGGGGAGTTAAAAGGTAAAACGTCAGCAATGTCGAAGGATATGATATTCAAAGAGGGGAGGAAAAGTCCCCCCCAAGTACCCCGAATAAGTAAGAAACTCACAACAGAGAGCTATACGCCAGAGTATCCGATTCGGGACCCGGTTGTGATCGGGGTGGGCCAGGACGCGGTCCTTGAACTGGGCCATGGTCCCGTGCTCGAGGAACTCCATGACGAACGTAGGTCTGTCGGACAAGAAGTCGAAATCCGTGCTGCTGCTCGGAATAAGCCCTCCTCCTCCTCCTCCTCCTCTCTGATCATTCCCCCCATCTGCCACCGACGCAGACCGGGGGCTCCCCGACCCGGACCCGCGTCCCCTAGTACGAGCGGGCCACGCCATCCGGAAGCCCGCCGGCGTCAGTATCTGGCCGACGTGCTCTGCGCCCCGCATCAGCTCGAGCGCCTCGATCTCGTTGTGCAGCATGGCGTCCTCGTCCGGGTCCAGCGAGTACTTGACCACGAGTTTCCGCCTTAGTCTCCTGTTCCCCTGGTCGTCGAAAATCCTCCTCCTCCTTCTCCTCCTCCTCCCCATTCTCTTAATCCGTCTGTCGTCGTCATCGTCGTTCTCGTCGCCATCCGACGACGGCGAAATAGAAGAAGAAGAAGAAGAAGAATAAGGGACAAAGTACTCATTGAACAACAGCGTGCCCCCGTGGTTGCCCTCGGCGATGGGCCCGACGTAACGGAACTGCGGGGGCCGCTCGAACGAGTCGGCGATGCGGAGCCGTAAGGCGGCGCGGCGCTGCTCCGGCGTCAGGGGCGTCCGGAGGGCTCGGTTTCGGTCGTGGGCCGACGAGGATATGGTC
Organism: Xylariomycetidae sp. FL2044; assembly: GCA_022376275.1. Classification (NCBI taxonomy): domain Eukaryota; kingdom Fungi; phylum Ascomycota; class Sordariomycetes; species Xylariomycetidae sp. FL2044. The sequence continues at coordinate 165,111 of JAJNOH010000052.1, read as the reverse complement.
GAGGGAAGCGAGGGGATGCTGGGGACCTGGGATAGGTAGCTGGCTACGGAGGCGCGGACGTAGTCCTTGGCCATGGTTTGTTTCCCGGGCTGTGTTTTTTTTTTTTTAACTCGGTTGGGCTGGTGGTAGATAGTGGTGTGGTTGCTGCTGGGTGAGGTGAGTATCTATCTATCTATCTATCTAGACTTGTAATCAGGTGTATCGAATCTTTTCTTTCTTCGTATGGTAAGCGGAATGAGTGTGGTGAGCTCTCAATATTTTCTCTTCACGGTTGTTGACTCCTCATAAATGGTATACATATCGTGCAAAACCTCTCTCTCTCTCCTGTTCTCTTACCATACAAGTAAGTAAGTCTTTTCTGGCTATGATTGATGGGCGCATCGTTAAAAGATAGATTGGAATTGAGCAACTGAATTTTTCCCTTTGTTCTTTTTCTTTTTCTTTTTTTTCTTCTTTCCCCCCGTTTCTCGGGAATTAGAACGGAGAAAGCATTGTCAGTCAGTATTTCTTTCATGAACAGACTAAAACGAAACCGGAATTCATTTTCCCATTGTTTGTATACCCGACCACATTTTCATTTCTGTCTCACTCGTGTTGATCATGGGCTTACCAGTTGATCTAATCTGCGAAGAAAAAGGACTTTTGATCCTTCATATGTATGGCGCCAACTCGGAGGATACTTCCATTAGTTTAGGCTATTACTTACTCCTATTTGTCATATGTACATGACCGGCCAGAAAATAGGAATAGGCCTGGTTTGTTTGGATTTCAAACGTCTCAATAGTCTGCGCTCTTATATCATATCATGCCGAGTTGTCGTGCGGAGCGTACCTAGATCGTCATCCCTAGGTCCTGTAGCTGTGTGCGGGTTGGTTGTTCAGTATCTCACGAGGATCGTGTGGGATGTCTCTAAGTATGTATAATTACGGGAGTCTATTAAATGTATCGCTGTACTGTGTGGTAATAAGTGAACTTGGATTACCAAGAGAGAAAGCGTGCGTGTTGTTCAACAAATCTTCGTATCTTTAGATCCCCCCTGGGGAGAGAGAGGGATACAAACATTGTTTGGCAGTCTAACCACATCACCCCATCTCATGACCGTATGAACACAACGAACGAGACAACATCCACGACACCCCATCGTACATACCTAGGTAAAAGCACAAGTTCTCATCATTCCCCCCCCTCCGACATCTTGACTCCTTGAATGGATAACCCCCACCCCCACCCCCCCTTTTTTTGGACACCGTAAATACCCACCGCATCACATCTCAACCATGATGCGCATGCGCATTACATATATCCCATCCTTTTTGACCTTTTGACCTGCCTGACCCCCTTACTCATCGTATACTCCCTTCCCCTCCGTCCCCTTCCCATCGCCCCATTCACCTCCACCCCTTTCCCCTTTCCCCCCCCTTAATCAACCAAACCAAATCAAACCAAACCAGACCAAAAATTCAATTATGCGCCACCTCCTCCACCCTCCTCTCCATCTCGGCGAACGCCGCCAGCACGCCGTCGCCATACCTCTGAAACACGCCGTCCTTGAAGCCGGGCGCCACGCGGCGGACGGCCTGCGCCTCGTCCCAGCGCTCGCCGATCAGCGCGTCGAAGCTCTCGTCCTCGTCGCGGCGCTCGAGCGCCCACACCGCCTTGTACGCGCCCCCGAGCGCGCACGCGTTGGCCCCGACGTCCAGCCGGTACACGCCCTCGGCCCCGCCCAGCACGTCCCCGAACACCCCCGCGATGGCCGCGTTCTGCGACCCGCCGCCCACGAGGTAGACGCGCCGCGGCTGCGGCGGGATGATGGAGGAGGCGGAGGAGGAGGAGGAAGAGGACGGGGGAGAGGAAGGGGGGGTGGTAGTCACCAGGTTATGGGACCGTAGACGCATGCTGAGCGCCTGCGACTCGACGATGGTGCGCGCGTCGTGCTCGGCGCCCCAGTCGCCCTCGTGCTCGGCCAGGCTGCTGCCGGCGCCGGCGCCGCCCCCCGCCGCCGGGTCGCACGTGTACCGCCAGACGCCGGCCTTGACGTTGGGCACGATCTCGGGCAGCGGGAAGTAGAGGCCGAGGCGAGCGCGGTCGCCGGGCGCGCGGACGTCCAGGGGCGGGGTCTCGGCGACGAGCTTGTCGAAGGTGGCCCAGGCGTTGGCGTTGGCTTTGGCTTTGGCGGTACTCGAGTCAGCAGCAGCAGGGGACGGGGGCGGGGGCGCGGGGAGGCGGTCGCGGACCTTCTCGCGCGCCAGCCCGCCGTTCTTGTAGCACAGCATGAACATGAAGTGGCCCTTGGTGGTCGGGTGGTTCATGAAGTGGTAGGAGGGGTCGGGCACGTAGCGCGGCGTGTTCATGAGGAAGGTGCTCGAGGTGCCGAGGGAGACGATGGCGTCGAGGGGCCGCAGGGGCAGCGACAGGATGGTGGCCGGGTTGTCGCCGGTAAAAGGGGCGATCTGGCAGTCCGGGGCGAAGCCGTACCTCTCGACGAAGTACGGCGCGATGGCGCCCAGCTTGCGGCCGCCGTCGATGGGCACCTCGCCCAGCTTCCGCCGTAGCGCGGGCACCCCCTCCCGGCCGCCCGCCGTCAGCTCCAGCAGCGGCTCGCTCCAGTCCTCCGCCGCGATGTCCCACAGGTTCATCCCCGTCACGTCGCTGATCTCGATCTCGGTGACCGAGCCCAGCAGCACCGAGGCCAGGAAGGAGGACGCGAGCGAGATGCGCGCGGTGGCGTTGTAGACCTCCGGGCGTCGCCGTCGCATCCGTAGGATCTGCGTGCCGGTGAAGCGCTGTTCGTGGTTCGCCTTGTCAGTGCTGACTTGCTTCCGAAAGCCGGGTCGGGTCGGGTTCTCCCTTTCCGGAAAAGGAAAACCCGCCCCCTCCTCCTCCCCAGGGAGGTAGGGCAGGGAGGGTGACTTACGTGATGGGCGGAGCTCCCGGTGATCTTGGCCAACAACTGTTTCCCGCCCAGGTGGGAATCGAAGTCATCGCATTCTTTCTGGGTGCTGTGGTCCTGCCAGCTGGGCGCGAATTCGTAGGCGAAGACGCCGGACAGCTGGTCGACGAGCGTCTTCTTGCTGTCCAGGCTGCCCAGGGCGGGCTCGGCCTTGTCGTTCCAGAACACGCTCGAGTGCTGCTGGCCGGAGCCGCTGATGCCCTTGATCTGGTTCATGGGGCAGCCTTTCTCTTTCAGTCTGTCCAGGACCAGGTCGACGGCCTCGACCCACATGGCTACGGGGGCGTAGACCTCGCCCTCGTCCTCGTTGACCTGGCAGCCTTTCACGACCTTGTACTTGGTGGCGAAGTCATCGTCGAAATCGACCTTGGCCTCCGAGACGACCTTGAGATCGGAGGTGATGACCAGTGCTATGAGCTTCGTCAGTCATGACTCGTGTCCTGTAATATAAAATTTGCGCCCCGATGACTTCTAGAGGGGGATGTGCTCCGGCCGGGTAGAAGGGGGCATAAGTCGGTAGGTATATCGTACCTTTGAGCTGTTGGGTGGAGAGGTCAAATCCCAGGTACAGCGGACCGGAGCTCATATTGCTTCTTCTCTTTACTCTTTTATCTTTTTAGTTCCTTCTCTATCTTTCTTCTTGCTTTATCTAGGTAGCTAATTCAAGCGAGGTGGACTGTGTGTAAGGCACAACAAATGCGTGAATAAGTTCTTCGCTCTTTGTATTCTGTCTTGGGAGGGGGTTTATACGACGACGTAAAGTTCCAGAATGTCGGTCTATGGGCATCGGAGGACATGGCTTAAAAATGCCCGCGGGTGTGGTGGACAGTTTAATCTCTCACGATAGGTACAGGAGGTAGGCTGGTTATCTAGCTGATAGGTACACAGGTACGTAAGATACGGCCTGGGCTAGGTAGGTAGCTGGGTAGGTCACGATGACACAACATTCAACAAGTCGAGCGGTGGGATATAATTGGATATAATTGGAGCTGTTGATGCAACCTTTAACCCTACCTTGTCGGTGAGGACCCCTGGACCTGGCAGCCCGGAGCATCACCACCACCAGCAGAGCAGAAGCGACCTCGGGAGCGACCTTAGACCTTAAAAAAGCACCCAACCAGCCAACCTGCATCATCCCACCCCTCGCTACCTATCTAGGTAACATGTAGATAGGGTCCAGGTGATAATTACTGTTTGGCGGGGCAGGCCGCAGATGCGTATCTCTTGGGCCCTGAGCTAGCTGGTGAGATGTCAAACAAGCATCTGGCTTTTATTAGCCTTAAACGCCCCAATCAGCGGGAGTTCTCAGGGGTCGGTATTCCTGGGGGTGTGGTAGCGAAGGAGTTCTAGAAGTAAAGAACATGCGCCCCTATTGCATATGCACATCTAACCCGGTTTCGCAAAGCACTACGGTACTTCGTATGGAATGAATTTGAAACCCGACAGTGACTCCATGATCAAAGGTCTAGGTCCATCTGTATGTACCTACTAAGTACTTATGTAGGTAGATACAGGAAGCTTCCTACCGGTAGGTACCTATAGGAGTTGAGGGCACTCTCGGAAAACCATCATCTGATGTACCATAATTCAGCAAGCCAGCTGTCAACATTGAAATTTCGAAATGGCTTCTTCTTCTTTTTCTTCTTTATACGCATCATCTGATGAACCATCCGATGTATCATGATTCAGAAGGCCCAGCTGTCAAATCTCGGGACAGCCTCTCCTTCAAATTGCATCATCTGATGTCCATGTATCCGTAACGCCTGTCTAATGCATCAAGTTCCAATGGAAATGGAAATGTATAGTACAATCCCCAAAGCCCCATGTCCTTGGGCCAAATGAGTTTGGTATCTTCTAAAGACCTCAAAAACTGAGAGTTTTTCCTGGTCTCCTTTGAACTCCTGAAACTCCTTTTCCGTGAAGATGACAAATGCATCCAGATCAACTTTCGGGCCCTCCCCTATGTCTCGTCATCTCCGGTTGACTTATTTGGATTTGTCGTTGGTGTGGCTATCCTCATCCGCCTCGGGCTCTGGACTGGAGCGGGGGCTCACATCACCAGGAATGAACTCGTCGAACTTGGGAGCAACAGTGGCGTCCTTGGGCAGGAAACGAACTCGGACCTTGCGAACACCTCGAACCTTGCTACCAACTCGAGTTCTGATCTTGTCTTCGACATCTCTAATGTCCGCAACAGTCCAGGCGTTGGGAACAGCCACCTCGATGTCCACCAGGTAGTTCTGTCCGGATTTGACACCTGACACATCTCGAAGCTCCATCTCGGGATTCTCGCCTAAATCGGCAAAGACCTTCTGGACTTGTTTTCGGACCGAAGCTTTGACATCATCGTCGATGGTCTTGTCGGCCAGCTCGTACAGGGAGGAGAGAGTGTTTTCGGCTCCAGCCTTGACAACCATCAGGGAAATCAAGAGGCCACCAACAGGGTCCAACCAGGCGGCATTCTTCATCAAGTTGGCTCCCAGGATGACTGCCAGGGTTACAATGCCAGTGAGACTATCGATTCGGTGGTGAACGGCATTGGATGCGAGGACAGAGGACTTTCGCTCTCGTGCGACTTTCATGGCTGTGAGCAGAACAAGTTAGCAAATATGCACCTCTCTTCAGGTAGGTGCGAATCGGCGACAAGGCTGAATTTAGGTGAATCGGCGACAATGGATTGTATATGGGAATCGGCGATATGTAATTACTACAAGGGGATCGGCGACACAGTATGCACAAAAAAGAATCGGCAACAAGAGGATTAGCAGAACTTACTGGCATGATATAACCACTCTTTAATAGCAACCGTTCCCGCAGCGAGCCAGGCGGCATGGAGACTAGGGACAATATCTGCAGGATCGTGGGCGTGTCCATGGGCAGCATGGGATACCAATTCCGCTGCTGCGGAAGGGTCCAGGAACCAGTGTCCGTAGAGGGTGAGCAGGCTGCCGTATCCCATCCAGATTCCTCCGATGAGGAGCATACCAGACACGCCCAAGGAGCCCAAGCTCTCGATCTTGCCAAAACCAGTAGGAAACTTATCACTCGGAGGCTTGAGACTCCAAGAGATAGTCGCTAGAGTCAGGACGTCCGAGGCAAGGTCTGTTACGCTATGGATCGCGTCGGCAATCATCGCTTTCGAGTTAAACATATAACCTCCGATTCCTTTCGCAACTGCCATTCCTAGATTGGAGTAGAGGCCCAGGCGGGTGATTCGTACACCTGCGTCGTTCTTGTTACCAGATGTGAGGTACACGTTGTCATGATGGTGGTGGTGCGAATGGTTGTGTTTTCCACCACTGTGGGATCGGGTCTGAGTAGTCGAGCCCATAGTCACCACCAACTTGGACAAATGCTCTCCAACGTATGCGAGGTGCGAGGTGGAAGTGGAGGCGGATCGTAGGGAGGAATTCTTGTGAAGGCTGCGAGGGTTGGTAGAGGTCTGGAAAACGCGGGACTGAAGTGGTTGATGTGTTCTTAATAAGAACTTCTCCAATTGGGTGGTAGTGGTGCGCAGCGGTCGCAGGCCCGGCCATGGGAAGCCAGGGCCTGCGACACGCTGTCGCAAGCTACCGGTACAAGGGGCCAAGCAGAGCATTCTGCGGAAGTACTTTCACAGCGAGCGATAGTGAGGTAGTACTTCCGAGGGAGATTTGTCGGTCGCGGCCTAGGTACCTCAGTAATTAGCAGGCCCGGCCGGAGTGACAAAGGACCAAAAGAAGAAGAAAGTACAAAGGAAAATGACATTAACCTCGTGCTGACCATGGGCAGGAATGTGGGAGGTGACCGTGAAAACATTCACATACCTGGACGATTGCTTGGGTACTTGGGACGGAACGCACACACACAAGCGCATACGTCAGTCGGATGGGGCAGGTGTTGAAACGATGGGGTGGAAAAGTTCCAGTCTGGCGTAGTGTGGAAGTGGGTTAGATGGAGGGTTGCGAATCACAATTCGGCAAGAGCTGACGCGGAACGTTGTGCGCTAGTCGGAATGTGGGCTGGTTTCCATTCCTCTTGGGAAAACACCTCCACTGTCTGGTGCTGCATTGTACCTCGTTCAGGGGGGGAGAATCAGCAAATTCTCAAGTCCTTTAGCGCATGGGCTCACTGCAGGGAACAATGGAATCGCTACAAACACAACTCTACAGTGCATTTGGCAAGGCTAGCAATAGATTTGAACAAGTACCCCCAAGTATCCACCCGGTACCTTTCGACTTTATTAGCTCCAGATGAATTGAACGATATCTCACCCGAGCGTGCTTCGTATTTTTTAGTAAGGCTGTACTTAGTGCCGTTATTGTTCAGCCAAAGAATGATGACTTCATATTCATTGATTTATGTTTACCTAGTGCTTCAGACAACATGCAGATGTGGTGACAGTGATCGCCCATAAGGCATATTTACTCTCAAGTCCATCTTGAATCAAGATAGTATTTTGACTTCGCTATTTCCCTTCAACCAACTCCCTCCTCTGATTGTATCCACATAGATCTTCACTTCCTCACCCCTCTCCCGAGTCCCCCCTGAACGGATTTGAAATGCGCAAACCCTACATGCGCATTCCTTATACGGATGTCTTAGCAACCCACTCGATCATACCCAAGAGTGCAACCTCTATATCTGGCGCTATCGACGCCTTGCACGAGTTCTTCACAGCCCCCTCGTCCAGGGGCGGCCCTGGGTCCACCGCTGTTCTGTCTGGCGCGGGCATCTCGGTTGCCAGTGGGCTGGCCGACTATAGGGGTCCCAAGGGCACGTATCGCCTGAACAAGTCCTATCGTCCCATCTACTATCACGAGTTTCTGCAGAATCACGAAGCCAGGAAACGGTACTGGGCCAGGAGTTTCCTCGGGTGGACGACACTCCACAAAGCGAAGCCTAACGCGGGTCACTTTGCGGTGAAACATCTGGGGGACTTGGGGCTCGTTCACAATGTCATCACGCAAAATGTCGACTCCTTTCACCCAAAAGCACATCCTGACATTCCGACTATTGAACTACATGGCTATCTGAGATCCTGTGTCTGCACCTCCTGCCACCAGGAGCTCCCTCGAGATGTTTTCCAAGATGAGCTTGGGAGACTCAATCCTGCTTGGGCCCAGTTTCTGCAAGAAATTCTAGCGTCGGGTGCGTTGGATACGGAAAATCCAGAAGAACGCAAAGCAAAGGGCATGAGAACAAATCCAGATGGTGATGTTGATCTGCCGGATGCGCCGTACACGACATTTCGATACCCGGCATGTCCACAATGTCTGACAAGTCCGCCAGTCATCGCGGATGGAAGCCTTGCCACGGTCGAGGTCGACGCAGATGGTGCATGGAGCCCATCAAGCAACGCTGGTATACTGAAGCCAGCTGTGGTCATGTTTGGAGAGAGCATACGGGGCCCTGTCAAGGCAGCGGCAGAACAGGTAATGGAGAATGCAGACAAGTTGCTCGTGCTTGGAACTTCTTTGGCTACATATTCCGCATGGCGTTTGGCTAAGCAGGCCAAGGATCGGAAGATACCAATTGCAATTGTAAATATTGGAGGAGTGAGAGGGGAGGAGACCTTCTCTGTTGACCTTGACCCCGACCAAAAGGGGTCGAAAGGGGTTCGTATCGAGCTGTCCACCGACGAGTTGCTGCCAGCTCTTGTGGAACGACTCCGGCAGTCCAAAAGCATCAAGTCATCGTCCTCCGAGGTGCATGATCATGCTGCGGAGGAGCATGGAGCATCACTGTTCAAGGACATGATGTCGTAGGAATACTCGTCCTCGCTTAACAGAGCGCTTGTATAGCAGAGCCCACATCAGTAGTGCTCAGAAGAAACTGGTGTAGCCCCCAGTCTTTGGCTTTGGTTGTTCAGTGGTTTCTGATGTGACTTTGGGTTTCGAGTCGTCGATGTCTGTGGATTTTGGAGTAGGCGGTTTGGTCTTCTCAATCTTCTTCCCAGCGTTCTTCAGTGTGTCGTCTCGCTCGATCTCTCGTAATACTTCTGCCCACTCCTGCTCCTTCTGAGCATCGCCCGTCCCTAATGCTTTCTCGACGTTCACCTCTTCACCCCTTTGTAGCTTCTCCACGACTTCACGCAGTAACCCGATGCGCACATCGGACTGCCTCATAAATGTGCTGAACTCTTTCTTCAAGATGATCATCTGGATCGACATGGAGCCTATGAACAGGAATATCACGATGTAAAACGTTGCTGGATTCCACTCCTTCGACTTGGGTTTCTCGGGCATCCTCCATTCTTCTGGTTGTTCTGATCGTTTGCGTAGGGGTTTCGGTATCAAGGATTTCCAGAACGAAGTTTGTGCAATCCTTGGAGCTGAACTCGCATGTCTTGTGCATTGCTGTCTTGTCGCCACTAAAAGCTGGGGAAATGTTATTGCTTGCCTTGTCGCACGGGTCCGTATCGCCCTCTGCCACAGTAGTCTGTCCATATCTAGAGATTATTGCGGGTGATGTAGGTATCAGTGTAGGTGTGTACGGAGTAAGGAGGAGCAGAAAAAGAGCAGCAGAACCAGACTGGGTAATTAGAGAAGCATCCTGAGGTCTTAAGGTACACCATACAGAGAGAGCAAGGGCCACTTGGGATGTGGTAAGCTAGCGAAGTATTGAAGACCCACACATTTGGTCGCTATCAGTGACCCAACCTTTTAACGGGGTAGTCAACCAACTCCACCTTCATGAGCGACAGGCCAAGCTGGCCCAACTGGAAAACATATGCCAACAGTGACAGATATATATAAGACGTCGAAGGTTCTGTCAAGGTCTCCAATTGGTGAAGAGACCTAAGCCATCAGTATCCAACAGTGATAGAGAAGATAATCTAAGCCGTCTCACTTTTTCTGACACTCTATCCTCGTCCTCGGCTCTTCTACGGTGCTGGCAGGGCCGGTAGTATTTGCTCGGTCGACAAACATCTCGAGATTGTGATGCTTGATGGCGCGCCCGGCCCTCGATAGCTTTCTCGCGACATTGTAGGACGGGTCATGTCTGATGGCTGCGTCGATACTGTACGCGTCTATGCCCTGGACCCTACACGCTCGTCACTACCATCACCAACCGCATCGCAGGTTTGGATCTTCCCACGTAACTTCGACCGAGAGGCTCTACCACAGCGCCCGATAGTCAAGACACTCGACCCAGACGTTATCTTATCTCTCCTTGGACACGTATTATCTACCATACGTGTACTACTACACAGCGCCGCTCTCGTATAGCAGCAAGGGCAGCAGGACGGATATTGTTACTAGTCGAGCTACTTATATCAGTACTTGGAGATAAGTGGTTGGGGACTATATTAATGATTAGGCAGGTGTCAGAATTGCGCACGATCAACGCAACGGGACAGTGAGAAGACGGCGATGTGGTGATGAAATGTTCAGAGTTGCAGAAGGCAGCGAGGGGGCAGGCTGTGAATCCGGTGTATCCCCATTTCAGGCTACAACCAAATCTGGTCGTCCAGCGAGGTATCATACATACTTGCTTGCTCATTACCTAGGTAGGTCCAGTTGCTCCGTAGGTACAGTACAATATAGTACAATCAGCCTCTGTCCCTCTCTTTCGAGATATCCACCCAGCGTGCGCATCCGTGGTTGACAGAATCTTCGATCCTTTCACTCCAACCGGTCAAGTACGTCCTCCCACCATCGCCCGTGATATATTCATGTCAGAATAGGGTATTGTGCAGGTAGCTGGTAGCGCCAAGTTGAAAAGCTGTTCGCATGGTGAAGTACCGAAAGGTTGGGCGGCAGTGTTCAGAGTTCCTTCTTAAGTAGGACATCAGAGTTTGCTCTGAAGACACTCGCAACTGCATTGTAGACGTTGGACGCAATACTTGTTGAGGAAGTGGATCCTTCTGCCGCCCTGTGGTGGGTGTGAGGCGGCGCGTGTGAGTGCAACATCTTCATTGAATATTGGTTCTGTATGCGGTTGATGCCACGTATGATTTTTTCTTGTTTCGTGCCGTTCTTGAACATGTCCCATGGGTCTTCCTTGAAAAGGTCGGTAGTCAGATCGCGGTCGTTCCTCAGGGACACAGCCAAAGCCGACCAATCTTCTGCGTCAATCAGACGTTGAATATGACTGCCAGGAGAACGTGCAGTTGAAAGTAGTTTGCTTTCGACGTGATTTTGATCAAGCATCAGCTCTTCTAAAGGAAGTACAATGCGGAGGTGATAGTTCGGATCAACGTTGCTGTCACCTTGGGCCGTGGCGTGGCGTTCAACTATCGCAGCTTGACTGGACACCCATGGTGTAGTTATGAAAGAATCCTTTGTGAGAGACTCCATCGCATAGTCCTCGAGTAGTTTGTCGGCCAAGAAATTCTGGAACAGAATCATATCTTTTACTAACAAAGCTCGAGAGGGTAGGCTAATGTGGGTTTTGGTCCAGCGGGATGTGATTCGATTGTACAAAATATCGGCATCTTGTAAGGATTTGTCGACGTCCACAGATTTTGTGACTTCAGAATGGAAGGCGATCGCATGTTGTATTTCTTTTCGAAGGAGAGGAGTTAGTCGCTCTAGTAAGAGAAGCTTCAGAGCGCGAACTCGCATATCCTGTAGCGAACGTGGGGTGTCCATCATGTTTGAAAAGAGGATTAAGGAACAGAAAAACGCTAGGAGCGGGGTAGGGAAGCGTTATTGTTGGGTGCAGTCCACAATATATCGTGTGGGTTTAGGTGTCCGTATTGATGGGTTGCATGTGTGGGAGGGAGAAGCTAGTCTTCGTGGCCCTGGAGGAATTGGCTTACATACAGATTGGGTGCGGGTCCATTCGCCATGGCCCGTGCGTATCTTATCTATGACTAATATAACAACATTAGCAAACTTTTAAACTATAAAAAAGCGCCACATAAAGCTTTAAAAAGCTTATAAAAGCGTTTTTAGCTATATAATAAAAAATAAAAACGATTAATCGTTTTTTTAATTATATAATTAATTAAAAATAAATTTAAAAATAAAATTTATATTAATTATAAAAATAAATTTATTATATTTAATATTATAAATAGTTATTTTTTATAATTTATATTATATAAAAATAATAATAATTTAATAAAATAAAAGAAAATAATAAAAAACGAGGCTTTTACGTAAGTTTTAATAATAATAAAAGCTTAATATTAGCGTATATTTTAAGTTTATTTTAAATTATAATTAAACGATTTATATAAATTTATAACGTTATAAAACTCTAATTTTTAAGGTTTAAATTATAAAAAAGTAAGTTATTTAATTATAAGCGATAAAATTAAAAAAAAATTTATTTAATTAAAAGCTAGCGTTTTTATATAAAGTTTATTATAAATTTAAAATTAAAACTTTTAAGGTTATTTTTTTTTACGTTATATTTATTTTATTTAATTTAATATTAAATAAATTATTTATTATATAGCTCGTAAACATATAAATAAATAATTTAATAATTATAAATACGTTTTTTATTAACTTAAAATTTAAATAACGATATTTTTTTTTTAAAAAAAAAAGAATTTAATAATTAAAGCGTTATTATAATTTTTATAGCTTTTTTAATATAATTATATTAAAAATAAATATAAATCGATCGTTTATATATCAAAAAAGCTAAAAATATAGCGTTTTTTAATAAAATAAAAAAGCAATAAAAAAAGTTTATTAATATAAAAATAAATATTATAAAATAAATAAATATAATAAATAAAAATAGCAAAAAGCCTGCTTTAAAAAGATTTAAAATATATATATTAAAATAAAATAAAAACCTAAAAATAATATATTTAATAGAATTAATAAATCGCATTTAATTATTTATTGGGATTAAATAAAATAAATTTATTATATTTATTATTTTTTTTATCGATTATAATTAAAATTATTTAAATATTTTATTTAAAATAATAAAATTATTTTATATTTTTTGCCGAAAAGCTAAAATATTTATATAATAAATTTAATATATAATAACTATTTTTTTAATAATTTTTTTATTTTTTAAGGTTTAAATAAGGTTTAAAAAAAAGATTATTATTTTATTTATTTTAAAATTAATCGAAAGGCTTTTTTATTTATATAAAATATCGAAAAAAATTTATTATTAGCGATTTTAAATTAAAACTTTATTTTTAGCTAATCGTTTTAATAATTTTATAAATATTTTATTTATTTATTATAATTTTAACGTTTATAATTATTTTATGAATTAAAATTAAAATCTTTAATTTATATATTATATAATTAATATTAAAAATATTATAATAATAATTATTATTATTATCGATAATATTAATTTTTATATTAATTAGCTTATAATTAATATTTATATGATTTTTTTAAATAAAAAAAAGGGTTTTTTTATTATCTAAATAATTATTTTATAGCTTAATTTATAGTTAAATCGTCCGGCTTTTCGATAGTTATATTAAAAAAATTAAAAATAAAATTAAAAATAATAATTAAAAAAGCGTTAAAATTAATAAATTATTTAATAAAAGCGATAAATTCGGCTAAAATAAAAATAAATTCGATAAAACCGATATAAATAAAACTAATTATAAATTATATAAAAATAAAAGCAATAAAAGAAATAAAAGATTTATTATAATAGCATTTATATAATAATAATATATCGTAAAAATACAATAATTATTTTATTTATTAAATAAAATATTAAAAAAAAAGATTAATAAATAAAAAAGTTAAATTATATTTATAATAAAATATATAAATTATATAAAATAGCTATATAAAATATATATAAAAAGATTTATTAAGCCGTAATTACCTTTTTTTTTTAAAGAAAACAATGCCTTTATTATTATATATATACCTTTTTTTATCGATTTTTTTTTAATTATTACGTAATTTATAATATTTAAGCTTTTTAAACGTTAAATATTTACGCTTTTTTTAGCTAATATATTAAAAGCTTTAAAAATATTAATAATATTAACGCTTATATTTATAGCGTTTAAACTTTTAATTTTATTAATATTTTTAAAACCTGGTTTTTTATAATATAATTTAATTAAATAATATATTATTTAAATAAACGCGATATATATATTAAATAAATTATTAAAAATAATATATTTATTAAAACGTTTTTATAACGATTATAATAAAATATTATAAAAGTTTTAAATATAAACGGCATTTAATAAAATAAAAACCCCGGCTAAATATAATATTTTTTTTATTTTATAATAAAAATATATATTAATTTTATATCGTTTATATATATATTTTTTAATAATTTAATAAATTTAAAAGTTTTAATAAAGTTTTTATAAAAATGATTTAAAATATTTAAAAAAGTTTAATAATTATATAAAAAAATTATAATTACGTAATCGAGTTATAAAAAAATTAATTTTTAATTTTTATATTTTATTTTATTATAAATATAAAAAAAAAGTGTTTTATTATTATTAATAATATTTTTATTATTATTTAATTTATTTTTTATATTAAAAAATTAGATATTAAATTAAAAAAGACCTTAAAAAAAGGGGGGGTTAAAAATATAATAATATAAATACGATTATTATTTAATAGCAAAAAAAGTTTAAAAAATATCGATTTTAATATTTAATATAATAATTTTAGCTATAAATATAAAAAAAAGCTTTTAATAAAAAGCGATAATTATAATTATAATAATAGCTTATATTTTTTACGAGGTAATAATTATTATACTAATAAAAAAAGGGGGAAAATATATATAAAATATATATATATATATATTTATAAAGCTTTTAAAAATCGAAATTATAATTTTATTAAAAATAGGTTTTTTATAAAATCGATGTTTTAATAAAATTAATATAAATATAATCGGCTTATTAATTAGCGTTAAAAATTATTTTAATAAAATAAAGCTATAAAATCGAGTTAAAAAGGTTATTAAATAAAAAAAAAGTCGTAAAATAATAAAAGCTTTTTATTATAGCTTAAAATAACGTTTTATAAGCTATTTTTAATAAAGTTAATAAAAAATACGTAACGTTTAAAATAAAAACTTAATAATTTAAAACGTAAAAAGCTAAAAAAGTTATTTATTTTAATAAATTATTATAAAAAAATAAAAGTTATAATAAATAAAAAAAAGGGAGCTTTTTAATAAAAATTTTATTAAAAACGATATATTATTATATTTTTTTATTATATACGTAAAAATTAATTAATAAACTTAATTAAATAAAGCTTAATTAACGTAAATATAACTTTTTATAAATAATAATTATAATTTAAAATATAATTAGCGGCTATAATAATTATAAAATTGTTATAAATTAGGTGTATTATATTTAATTTATAAATATAAATAATTATAAAAGCTAATAATCATTATAAATCGAGGGGGCGAATAATTAATATTATAATTATTATAATTATTATTTATAAATATAATAAATAAAAGCCTTTAAATTAAAATAAATAATAAATAAAAAGGTTTAAAAAAAGCTAATTATATAATAAATAAAAGCTTTAGCTTAAAAGATTTTATTTAATATTATAATAGCATTTATATAATAATAATATGTTATAAAAATGGGATAATTATTTTATTTATCAGGTGAAATATTAAAAAAAAGGGAGAAAAAAATTAATAAATAAAAAGGTTAAATTATATTTATAATAAAACATATAAATTATATAAAATAACCGTATAAATTATATATAAAACAACCTTTTAGGCTATAATTAAATTTAAGGTTTTTTTTAAAGGTAATAAAAATAAAAATAAAATATAAATAAAAATAAAAATAAGGGTTTTAATAATAGCCGCAATTCTTTTATTAATTAAAATATTAAAAATAATAAATTATTTAATCGCAAATTTTTTAAATATTTAATTTTGTGATTTAAATATTTTAATATTAAAAAAAAGAATATATAAAATAAAATTAGCTAAGTTTATTTTTTAAAGCTTTATAAATATTATTATATATATATAAAATCGGTTAAAAATAAAAACTTTATATTTTATAAAGATTTTTTTAGCGTTTTTTATTAAAATAAAAGGGATAATATTAAAATATCGCTTTTATTATTTATTAAAATTATTTTAAAATTTTTTAAAAAAGCGTAAATTATAAAATTAAATCTTATAATAACCTTTTATATATATTTTTAATAATTTAATAAATTAAATTATAAGCTTTTATTTTATTATTATATTTATATTTTTAATATTAAGGTTATTATATTCGATTATAAAATATTTAATAATTTTTTTATTTTTAAAAATATCGCATTTATAAAAATAATTATAAATATAAACTTTTTTTAAAACTTTTATTATAATAAATATAAAAAAAGGGGAGAAAAAAAATTATATTATAAATAAATTAGCTAATAAAATATATAAAACGTAATAATTTTTTATTAATTTTTATATTTATAATAGCGTTTTTAATATTATTATTAAAATAACTTTTTTTTTATTATTTTTTTTATTTATAAAAATATTTTTTAATATTATCGGATATAATAAATAAAATAAGATCGATTAAAAGATAATTATCGAAAAAAAATTTAAAAAATTATTATTATTATTAAAAAAATAGTTATTATTATTATTAAAAAAAATAATTTATAAAAGTGTCTAAAAAAATTCTTATTATAAAAAAAATTTATTATTATTATTAAAAGGTCTTTTTTATTATTAAATTTAATTAATTTAATAAAAAATAAAGATAGCTAATCGTTTTTAATAAAAAAAGGGCAAGATAATAAAGAAAATAATAATAAATAAATTTAATATTTAAACGTATTATATATTTAAATATATATTTAAATATTAAAGCTTAAAAAAATTAAAAATAAGGAATAAAAGCATTTAAAATAGCTAAAATCGTTATTTTATAATAATTTATAATATTTATAAACCGTTTTTATTATTATTATTATTTTTTTTATTTTTATCGTTTTTAATATATTTATATAATTATTTATTAAATTATTAATAATAAAATAATTAATTTCATTCGAGTTATATAAAGCGTAATAATTTTTTAATTTATACTTAAATATATTTTAAAATATTACGATAAATTAAATTATTAAACGAGCTATATAAAATAAAATAACCTTTTATTTATTAATTTAGCTTTAAAATTATAATAAAATCGGCTAATAATATAAAGCGTATAAAATAAAATAACTTTTTATTATTATTTTTAATTTAAAAGCGATAAGCGTAATTATTAAACGAAAAAGCGTGTAAAATAAAATAACTTTTTTTATTATTAAACCTAGATTAAAAGCGATTTTAATATAATAAATCGTTTATTATAAAACGCGATTAATTAAAAGCTTTTTTTTTTAATATAAATCGATTTTATTTTATTTATTAAATAAACGTATTTTAATAAGCCGTTTTTTTTTATTAATTTATAATTAAATTACGATTTAACTGTTAATTAATATTAAATATAATTTATAATATATTATATAAATTTAAATATTTATATTAATAAATTATATATATAAAAAAAAAGCTAATTTTTATAGCCTTAAAAAAATTAGCTTATATATAAATTAAATACGGGTTTATTTGCTATGGCCCGTGCGTATCTTATTTATAATTAATATAATAATAGTTATATTATTATAAATATATATGGGAATTAAAGAAATACGGCCTAAGTACCTAGGTACCTAGGTAGCTTCATGTACCAGATTGGCGGCAAAAGCTACAAACCTCCGGCAGTCAACCCGGTTGCCCTGGCGACACCTCCTTGCTATTTTGGGCAGTAGTAGCGTCTGTGTACATACAAACCTTAAGCTCCGAAGCTCCGATCCACATTCACGTATTGCATTCATTCGCATTCACCACCTTGTGAATCTGAGATTCTGAAGCTTCCATTGCTATCAACCAGACCAAGTCGAAAACCTCCTTTCATACCAATATCTCCATGATATTTGTTCCTGCCTACTATCTAAACATTCGTTTGGCGTCTTAGAACTTCACTTTTGCAGCCATTTGCTCGAGACGACATGCTTATACAAATTCGCACCCGTTAATACTCGCACGACTTAATGGCTTCCTTAGAATCCCAGGTCGACACTATCCGCAATGCGGTCGCTTCAGTGTCTACTTGTACCCCAATAATATCAGCTACCCTGAAAGAGCTGCTCCAGAATAGGGATGGTGATAGCAATACAGCAAGTCAGGTTACAAAATCGCGTACAACAAAGGCATCCACCACCACCAACACCACCGCCACCACTGCCGCCAGAAGGCAGCCCTCGACCGCGAACAGGCGCGGCGCGAAGTCAACAACGAATTCGGGAGAAAAGAATGCACATGATGACAAGCCAAGGTTAGGGGCAAAAGAGAAGGCATTGCTAGCAACCCAGGTCATCAATGCGACATTGAAAGCCCTCAGTGATGCTGCAAAGACTCCGCCCGTCTCGAATCCAGTGTCTCGCCCGCCATCTCAGAATGGTCTTGTCAAGGCTGCGACCCGAAAGGCCCTCCGACGTTCCTCCTCGATGCCAATGACCCCCCTCAACCCTCGATCGTTAAATAGAGTATCAACTTCCCCTATGACAGCGAGAACATGTCGGTCCCCTTCTCTGCCCGCTTCCTCGGCCTGCCTCGCAACTGTAGAGTGCGCGCGCTGTGCCTTTTCCGTGCTGAGGTCTCTACAAAGCTCGGGTACAGTACAATTGCCAGAACTACAACTTGAATCTGGAATGTCCGCCTTCATAAATAAACTCATCGGGTTGAGCATGTTCGAGCAGGCAGTGAAGGAGCTGAGAATATTGAAAAGATGCTTGGAATCAAAAGCCTTAGGGTCGATAGCAAAAAAGGCAGCCCCCAGCACGACAGATCCAAATGCGCCCGCCAGAACCCTGTCCGACTTATTGGATTATTCGCAAATATCAGCAACAGGCCCCCTTCTTGGTTACATCATCAACGCTCAACTTCAAGCTCTCCGGATCCTACACGGCCTAAAGAAAACGACACATCTCGATGCTATCTTGCAACATCTCCAACCCTCTAACACATCCTCCCCGCTAAATCTACTTCTGCGATCCCTGGAAGACGATAAGGCAGATAGGGTGAAATGCTCGAGACAACTGGAAAGCCTGTCGCAAAGCTTGTTGTCTCTACCGCCGAGTATTGCAGCCAAGGATGACGGCGTTGCCCTAGAGTCAAGATTGAGTCCTTCCATTGAGAGCGCATTGGAAGTACAGGCATTGGGTCTAGCAATACGGTTGGAATCATGGGCTGTTTCTGGGCACAAGGGCGATGTCGATAAGGATATCTTATCCCCTTTGGGGAAGTGCCTCACGGCGTTCTCGAGGAGGAACTCATCGTCCGATCTGGATTCTATGGTCTCTGCCTTCTCCCAGGTATGGGGGCGAATCGAGAAATTGAGATTAAAGCCATCTGTATCTTCGAAGGCTCCTCTAGCCATGATATATCAGCTTCTCGTTACCGTGTCGAGAGACGGTGGGAATGTCAAAGACGCAAAGAGGTGGATTAGCAGACTCAGCGCGCTACTGGACTCCAAGACAGAATCGGCTGTGAAATGTTGTGCTGTTACTGCCCAGCTACTCGCTATCACTATCATGGACTCGAAACAAGCCGATCAGAAACTTGCCCAGGAAATTCTGGACGGGCTGCAAGGATCACTGAGTGGTAGTACCACCGAATTAGATGAGCTTCTCGTCAACATCTGCCTTCTCCGCAAGGCCGTCGTGCAACTGCTCGGCCAGAGGACTCATAATAACACGCCTGACCAGCCTACCCGGGAGGTTCTCGAGACGTTAGTCTTCCAACTCCCGCGATTTGCTCTTCGGTGGCTGCGGAAACCGCCCGCGTCCGGGACCGACACGAAGGAGCTTTTACGGTTCGAACAACGACGGCAACTACTGTTGAACTACCTGAATAACCTTCTAGATTCTGCTCTTATGCGCGCCAAGTTGCTGTTAGATGACGGGGCGCTTGCATGGGATGTGATGGATTCGTTGCTGCAAGATATCTTGACATTGCTCGAAAACATTGGCAGTTTTGCTCAACCAGGAGTCAAGAACGATGTCTCCGCTTCATATCACGTCAAGATATCTCATCTCTACTACCAGCAGCATTTGGCCCTGAGGAAGTCAGAATCAAAATCCACCGAGAACACTGCTCTCCGGGCGCTTCGAAGGTCCGTTGAGAGTGTCAAGCATCGTCCTGACGCGGAGCAGGATCGCGCGCAGCTTCTGATCAAGTGGGAACGCTTTGCGGAATTATGTAGAGCTTCGGGTCGGAGAGACGAGTCAGCTGATTCTCTCCGGTCAATCAGAGACCATCTCGTACGGCAAGAGATCGTGCCTATGATTACCTCGAGTCTCTCGAATCAGCCGGTATCTGTGTCATGGCAGCAGAGCCCCGAAACTCAGTTACTCTCCCGGACAGTCTGCAATCTTGCGAAACTCGACCGAAAACCCCAAGATTGGACCTGGCTCCTCGTCGGCATGGACAAACTGGCGGCACTAGAACACGATTTGAACTTCATCTTACTCACCGATGGCGAGTTACGCAAGGAGTTGAACCTGTCACATCCCGTTATCGAAGCGATCTTGAACGTTTACGTACCAGACGAATATCCTATTCGAAGACTTCGATGTTTGCTGCAGCTGCTAATGATCAGCTTAGAAGGACGAGACGAGCTCTCGATCTTACGGGAGGATATTGAGGCTACTGTTGGCCGAGTCGTCAGTGGCGACATGGGAAACGACACCGGCTTGGCTCGTTATTTACCTCACCTACGATCACTGGCGACCTGCGGGCTAGCGTTAGCGGACGCGAACATCGATACACAACAGGTTAGAGATGCATTGGCTGAGTGGAATACGATGATCTCCAAGTGCCAATCCCCGAACGAGCTTTTAGAGCACGTCGAGAACCCACCACAACTTCTTACCAATTTACAATCGCTTGCCGATTTTGCCAGGATAAAAGGCACGGAAGGCCTCCTAATCGAAATCCTAGAACTGTCAGCGAAGACCTCGAAACTGGCAACGGAGAGAAACACCGAGCTACAGATCACCCAGACGGCGGCTCTCTGCATTCAACACCTCAGCCTCGGTCAGTCGAACAAGGCGGAGGAGGTCCTACAGAGAAACGAGGAGCTCATCGCTCAGTTTGACGTATCGGGTGACGTCGTAGCCCATTTTCATCTAGCTGCCGCGGAATATCATCTAGTGGTGGGTGCTATTAACAAGGCCGAGCACCATCTGACTGAAGCTCGTGCTGCTGCAGACGCTGCAGCTTCCGAACCACAAAATTCAAAAAAGGCCAGGACTTGCAGCAGGAGGATATCTGTAGCCCATGCCTTCTGCTTGAATTCAAGGCTCGCGCTGGAGCGTGGCGATTCTCACCACGCTCTTCAACTAGCAAAAGTCTCAGTCAGGATGCTATTCTCGGACTGGTCGAAGATGGAGGAACTACGCAATTCGACCTACGATGTCAGTATTGAGGATCCGTCACAGACCGAGGATAACTCGAGTCTCGATAGCTCTCGCATGAGCAGTGCTGAGGTCACGCGTGCCAATACAGGGCCGGAATTCTGGATGATGGTGCATCCATTGTTCAACTTCATCACACGGCTATCTACGGTGTACGCTCATCTGGGGATGTATCAAGAGACGCTTTACTACGCCGAACAGGCGCAGAAAGTGGCAAGGAGTATGTGTTCATGGACTTACATGGCCCAGTCGACAGCGTGGCTAGCACATGTGTGGCAGATGGCTGGTCAGCAGGAAAAGGCGAAGGATCTCGCGGATGAGGCGAAGAAGCAGCTCCTTACTTCCGAGCCAACGTTTCATACTGTAGGACACATCTGCAAGCTCAGCTCGGTCTATCGAGACGTGGGCGACTCGGACGCTGAAGCAGAACTTATCAGCAGCGCAGAAGCCATGTTAGAAAAGCTCCGGTCTCATATCCTGCCTACGAACAACACCGCCATTGTCGATCTTGAAGTGGGTATAGCGAAGCTTAGCATCAAACAGACATCAGGCCCCAAAGTTCGAGTTCGTCAAACGAGAGCGACAGCGAAAGCGACAACGAGGGTGACCAAGGCCACAAAAGCTGTAAGCCAAACGGCCACGAAGAGGTCTGCAGCAAAGAAAGTGGATCCTCCAGTAGAGGTACAGGTCGAAGCAAAGGTGGAAGACAAACAGGTGTCCTCGCTTCGAGCTCTGATCCTCCAACAGCGGTCTGTCGATCTGATCGAGAAGAAGGAATGGACCGCGGCTCTGTCCGGCCTTCGAGCCGCCTATGGGCTGTCCCGAATGTCTGACAGCGTTTCAAAGGATCGATTTCTCATGGGTGTCGGGCTCATCGGTCAGAGTCTCGATGAGATGGGCCACAGCTCCGTGTATTCTTTCATCCGAGATACGACGCTGTCTTTCCCCTCGATCGCAGGCCACCTCAAGGATCGCTTGAGCCCGGAGCGGGCCTCGCTGTGTCATCTGACGACGACGCCGCCGCGCAAAGGACGCGCCTCGACCCAAGCTTTTGTTGAGAACCTATCTGAGGCCCAGGAATATCTCCTCGAAGCCCATGCACTTGCGAGCCAGAATGGGGATGGATCACTCGTCCACAGCATCGCAACGATGCTACAGACCGCGACGCTACTCCTGTCGACTACTGATGCGTCATCCACAACTACGATAAGTCATCCTGCCCATATTACATGCTCTGTCGAGCTCGCTCGCGCCTTGACATGGCGACGCACACGGAAAGCGTTGCGTTATGATACTGTGAAGGAAGTGAAGTCCGGATGGCCGTTGTTCACCGCCACCCCTGATCCCCGTCGCAGCAGCCTAGGGTTCTCCACCGATATGAACCGTTTTCAGAGGGACTTCGTTGATATCATCCCCAAATCTTGGAATGTCGTATCAGTATCATTAAGTGATACCAAGAACGATCTCTGCATCACGAAACTGCAAGCGGGCCATAGTCCTTTCGCCATCCGGCTGCCCTTGGAGCGGGCAAGCTCCAGAGACGCGGATAACGAAGTCTTCAGCTTCGAACAAGGCCGATCAGAGCTGCTGGAGATCATCAGGGAAGCTAACCGCACCTGCCATGATGCACGTGACATGAGTCAGAAGGGAGCTAAGTCTTCATGGTGGGCCGAGCGTGAGGTGCTCGACGAACGCATGAAGAATCTCTTGGATAGTATCGAGCAGACTTGGCTTGGTGGATTCCGAGGGGTATTCGCTCAGCACCATAGACGTTCCGACCTCCTTGCCAGATTTCAGAAGAGCTTCCAGAACATACTCGGCAAGCACCTCCCATCTAGACGACAGGTCAAGCCCAAAAGGGGTAAAGCTGCGCCCCCGAAAGTCAACCTTGATCCTAGAATTCTGGACTTGTTCATCTGTTTGGGAGATGAGAAAACGCCCGACTCGGAACTAGACGAGCCGCTGATGGATCTACTCTTCTTCGTCGTAGACATTCTACAGTTTCACGGAGAAAGAAACGCCTACGACGAGATCGACTTTGACGAGATGATCGTGGATACCTTCGACGCCCTCCACGCATACCACGCGACTGCCAAGAGCCGTAAGATCCGCCAGGACGACTCACACACGATCCTGGTCCTCGACAAGGCTCTGCACGTTTTCCCATGGGAGTCTCTACCCTGTCTACAGGGCCAACCGGTGTCGCGTGTCCCCTCGCTCGCCTACCTACGCCGCGCGATCCTAGAGCAGAAGAATTCGCGCCCCGACACCACCGAAGAAAGCGACCTTTCCTCCTCCTCCCCGTCTTCGAAGAAGAACAAGGTACCGTCCTCCTCCTCATCCCACCGCGAAGGCCACTACGCCTCCATCGCCTCGGGTACCTACATCCTGAACCCGAGCGCGGACCTCAAGTCGACGCAGTCGACGTTCGCGCCGGCGCTCTCGCGCCATCTGGCCCCCGGGTGGACCGGGATCCAGGCGCGGGCGCCGAGCGAGGCCGAGTTCGAGGCGGCGCTGACGGGGCGGGACCTCCTGCTCTACTTCGGGCACGGCTCGGGGGCGCAGTACATCCGCAACCGGACGATCCGGCGGCTGGAGCGGTGCCGGGCCGCGGCGCTGCTCATGGGCTGCTCGTCGGCGGCGCTCGCCCACAACGGCGACTTCGACGTCTCGGGCCCCGTCTGGAACTACATGCTCGCGGGCTCGCCCGCCGTCGTCGGCACCCTCTGGGACGTGACGGACCGCGACATCGACCGCTTCGCCGCCGCCGTGTTCGAGGACTGGGGCCTGCTGCCGCGCGGCACGTTCGGTAGCAGCGCTGGGGGGGGCGCGAGAGAAGAAGAAGAAAAGGGGAAGAAGAAGTCTGCTGGAATTGTCGCGAAAGGCAGAGGAGCGGGAAAAGGGAAAGGTACAGGAGGAGCCACCACCAGGGGAAACCACAATAGGACCGGTAGCGGATCATCATCATCGTCTTCTTCTTCTTCTTCTTCTTCCGAGGGAGGAGGAGGGTTGTTGACGAGTGACGGTGATAGTGATGGAGGTGGTGCTGCTTCTGCTGTTGCTGTTAAGAATAATAGCCTGGTCGAGGCCGTGACTCGATCTCGAGAGGGCGTATGTAGATTTCGATACCTGACCGCGGCCGCGGTCGTGGTTTATGGGATTCCGGTTTATATTGAGACGGAGGGAGGTGGGGTTGGGGGAGCGGGAGTGAATGAGTGAGGATGGAGAGGGAATGGCTGTTGGTTCAAGGCTTGTTTGTTGTTGGTTAGTTAGGTGTTAGGTGTTTGGTGTTGTTGTTGTTGGTATTATGGAAATTGGGTTTTTTTTCCCCTCACCCTTTCTGCGTACGGCATCTGTTTTGCATTATTAGCATAGCAAGAGGCGTTTCTTCATTTTTGCATACTTGTGTTCTTCTGATACCAACTTTCCTACTTACTGTCCTGTTGTTGTTAGCGTTGCCCTTTTATTGGGGTCGTGGAGGGAAAAGGGGGAAAAGGGGGAAAAGGGGGGGAGGTTTCCGTCCTTTCTTATGCTGAATGAAGTTTGGCTTGGTTTTGGGCTTGGATGGAAAGGGGATAGAAGGAATGGGTGGAATGATTGAGTAAAGGATAGAAAAGAGTAGAGTAGAGTAGAGGGTAAAGGAGTGAAAGAGTGGGAGAGAGTGTGTGAGAGTTAGTGTGAGTGAGTCGAATGAAGACAATTAGAGACTGAGGAAGGAAGAAGTTTCCCCCCAAACGACCGCTGAGTGAGTCTTGATTCTGAGTGTGTGATTAAGGGGGATGGGATGGGATGGAATGGGATGGGATGGAAAGGTGTATTGCTCGTGGTAATTGATATGCTGCTGCTGCTGTGTGTGTGTGTGTGTGTGCTGTGTAAACACACACGTCGTCTGTTTTATCTGTCCATCTGTCTCCCTTCACTGTGTCGTATTTCAGGAAGGGGGGGCACTTTAGTGGATAGATGGGGAGATAGGAGATATGTCTTCTCTGTCTCTGTGTCTTTCATCTCCCTCCCTGTCTGACTGTCCAATACTCTCCAAGTAGGCATCTATCGATCTATCTGTCCAACGTGAGAAGGCATGGGTGGGGGGGCATCGGGAGCTCCATGTCCTTTGCTGACAACAACAACAACAACAGAGGTTCTCCCGTCTAACCTCCATCATCACAAGCATCAAATTCTTGCCCTTTTATTTGTTTACTCTTCTCAAAGCCACATCATTTTCAGCCTTTGTCATTCATTTAAATACTCATAGGATCCTGATTCATCCATCCATCTATCCATCCATCTATCTAGGTTATCCCATAAAAGGCTCACGCACCCCCTCCCCTCCCCGTTTTCCCCCCAGGGGCATTTTCTAGTAGAAGATTGCTTCAAGGACAGTCAGTCTATTCTAGATATTTCCCCCGGCTTCTTTTCAGATTTGGGAATCTATATATATATGTGCGTGTGTGTGTGTGTGTGTGTGTGTGTGTGTGTGGCTGTTGAGGCTTGCGCGGAAGCCTCCCCTTAATTGCTGTCCCTCTCGCCCTTTTTGGGTCACTGTTGTCCATCTACAATAATTGCGCAACACCACCGTGATATGTATAGTGTGCTGATACGAGTCAGGCTTTTTGCTCGTGGTATTTATCATCAACTTGACTTACTGACAGGCCTATGTGTGCATGTGTTGTTTGTTCTGAAGTATAAGAGGTAGGAGAGTCGGGCGAGACATCTAGCTCTCTACGAAGGGCAGGGGGTTTAGCCTCGTGTGTTTTCTCAAGGTCGCATACCCGTTACAATGTGGTTAGGAAAGGCTTACTTCCCTGCGAATCGGGCGCATGGGTCCATTTTAAATGTCTGTGTCTCTGCCTGCCCGTGTGTCCGAAAGTGGGATAAGGGCACAAGAGGTGTATGGAAGCAGGTTGGCTTTACCTACCTAGTGTCGCCTAAGGCTGACAGCGGCGTTTTTTTTTTTCGGTTGGCAAGGGGAAGCGAGTCCTCTTCTACGCTGTACCCGAGAGGGTGAAGTGGAAAGTTGATGCTGATATGATGTTCTCCAGGATCCATATTGACTCGGGTTGCTAAAAAAGGGGCTGGAAGAAATAAAGATAATCGTGATACTTTTTCTTCTTCATCCTCACTAGTTACTCGCGGCAGAGCAGGTCAGAGTGAGGGGGCCAAGTACGTCGTTCCTGACACCTCTATAACCCCATATCATTCAATCCAGGTGCTAAGCAATCCCAGAGCATGCTAAATAAGTGACGAACCACAGCGGAATTCCCTGTGCGTGTGTGTGCGTGTGTGCGTGCGTGCGCTTTTCTGTATATTGCAATGGATATTGTGGGATCTTGGCTGGCCGTTAATAAGGGGTTGGTGATAAGGGGCAAAGATGACCCGCAAAAGACTCGTGCAAGGTATGTTGAGGGTTGAGTCGGTTGCGTGATCACCACCCTCACCTCGAGCTTCTAGCTCTATCGTAGATTTGTGGTCGACCTGTTTTTGGTCTTGGATAGTCCCAATCAAGGTCGACGCGAGAGAGGGACACAGATCTACTATGCTGATTAGGTCGAAGGTATATCAATCCACTTTTAGCCAGGTGGTCGACAAAGGTCCTGGGTGGTCAGATGCCCAAGATCAACGCGGGGAATGTTGTGCGGTTTTGGTGAGTCAGACGTTGGCCATGATGTAGATCACCCAAGGTTAGTGACGTTCGCTGCTACGTCTTGTGGTCACCACCAGCCAGTCTCGACGCTCTAGCCAGGGTAAGTCAAGCTTTTGTGGAATTTCCTCCTCCATGCCGCCCAAGGATATCATGATAAGCATGGCCTGAATCACAAGCCAAGCTTTTTTCTAGTGAGTAGGACAGGAGTCGCGCCGAATAAAGGGTAGGTAAGGTGCTACAAAGATCGGCTCGCTCAGATCTCGAGTGCCACGTAGCATTGGGCGATCCGTGCTAGTTCTTTCGAGAGAGCCAGTGGTTTCCGAGAAAGCGTTGCAATCCTCTGCATGGCTCAGTCTGAGTACCTCGATATGCCTCCCAGTATCCAACGAGATGTTAAGAGATGCTGCTGTAGCTCCAGCGATGTTGTACCGGTGCTCAAGTTGCCATACTCTACTGGCAGCACCGAGGCCTTTTTTCGTTCTCTACAGAGCGTGGTCCATACAACATAGGTCGGCTTCGTAGCTTCGTTACCAAGCAGGTGACCTTCTCGATGCTTGTACACATGTATGCAAGACGTCAATTTTGACGCTCGACCCTTGCGGATGCCCATGGCCTTCCAACAAGGCTACTTAGACGTCGATCCTAGACGACAGCGGAACGAGACAAGACAAGACGACGGCGCCAAGCAGCTGGGAGAATGGTCATTCACCCATGATACCCAATTCGCTACCAATCATTCCAACCGCAATTTGTCGAGACGAGTTTCGAAAACGTTCTATGGCCGTTCTAACGCATCTGTGAAAAGGGAAGGGCGGCAAAATTAACCCACCCACATTAAGCGGAACATGCACGCTCCCCCGCCTTTCGGGGGATTTCCACTCTTTGATTCAACCTTGGAACTGCTTTTCCTGGACTGTCTCCTCTATAACGGGCCGAGTATAAGTGGGATGATGTCTCGGACGTGTGCCTTGCTGGGGATCTGTAGGTATTTGAACCAGGGAAAGCTCGTGGCACTGCTTCGTGGCCATGTCTCGGTATGTAGGCCAGAAACATGATGATGATGCAGTGAGACCCTGCCAAAAGGCACACTTTACCTTGATGGGAGTGGAACAGGAACCCTAGCCACCGAGAGGATTGTTCAACTCGCGGGAACGGTGGCGCGCGGGTACCCAACGTGAAGTGACGATAAATCTAGTCCCAAGGACCGTGGCTATCGTAGCTAGACTCGCCAGATACTACCTAGGTAACAATTGGGACTGATATCCGAAGTTCTGTCGTCATTCGAGTCTGCTCGAGCCGGTCTGGTAGCTCACGTGCTTTTGAAGTTGCCCGGCGGCTCTTGGGCCATCGTGGCGTGGGGCTCTTACACTATCTGTATGATGGAATTTTGCTGCTGCATAATGTCACTATCGTTGCAGACTTCGTGGCAAAGAACCTTCGCATGAATACAAGATAGATTCGTGAGTGAACTTTGTGCTTGACTGGCCGATCAGTGCACAGGTCTCTGCATAGTATACAAGTAGATCAGTCTCATCAAGTAGGCGTGGGTGGCCCATACCTGGTCGAAGTCTGGCGGTGACATGGGCGCTTTCAGGTAGGTAGGTGATTGCCGGCAGCCCAATGAGAGCGGGTGATTATTTTCATGCATTCCTCACCTGTCACCCGCTCGCTCTGGCGGATGTAACGACAGGTCTTGTAGGGTAATCAAAGGCGACAGGGTGCCAAGAGGGATTTGGAGGCGCCTTCGTTGTTGATGGGCTGCCTTTCTTCTGGCGATATTTTGTCCGGTAATTATTATTAATGAGCGAAGTCAGGATTGACATGACAGACAAGGCCATCGGAGCCCGAGGGCCCAAAGCGGAAAGGAAGGGACGTATATTTGGGGTTTTATATCTCGTACCTACGGGACCGTTGTGACACCTATCAGCCCTGTCGGTTGGCGAAGCCCAGATGCAGGTCCGTATATACCTTGATGCTGTCGTCGGTTCGATGGATAGAGCGTTCAAGATAGGGGTAGAGAAGCGCTAATGGTGTACGGGTCCTGAGCAAAGCCGGGTGGTCGCCGCACATTGCTGTGTACACGGCCGATACCGACGGTTTGTTCTCGAGCAGAGTTGACTCATCATCACCGAAAACCTCGATGGACGGTTCCGACAGGACAGATCGGGAACGAAATGTTTGACCGATTTGTCTTCCCTGAGTCTTGATCATATCTGACAGGATAGCATGATTGGGTAGTGGAAGTGGGCAAAGGAGGTTGAGTAAGCATTTTATCAGTGAAACACGAGGGATCACGGGCGGCCGGAGCAAAGGTCAAGTCAAGACTCTGATATTGTCATCAAACTTCTTCCGGACAGGAACTCCCTCGGATCCCAATCCGGGTGGCTGCGTCTGGTCTCATGGTCGGTCTGGGGGCGTGATATGATCTGGACAAATGGGGAAAGGGGCTATGGCACGCCCAGGCCAAGCCATTCCGTAGCATCACAGATGACAGGATCGATAGGGCAAGATCATTGTTGTGCATATACCGAGTACAAGACGTCTTGCAGAAGCTGGATTGGGATGTCTGCCTTTTATCTGCATTTGTAAAGCGGGTTATGAGAGGGGCTAGGAGGGGAGCAGGAGTTGAGTTGCTTACCAGGTTGCCAGCCTCCAGGGCTTCCAGCTTGCTCGCCATATGGGACTTGATACTCGCTATCATTGACAGCTGTCACCTGGTAGCTGTCAGTTGAGTGGAGTGACCTTTATGACTTCGATTTCCAGGTTGCGGGTCGGTAGTAAATAAATTCGCCGAGGACAAATCAGAACGTTCCGAGACGGCCCCGGGGAGATCCAAGTTCCCCCCCTCCCCTGTTCCTCGTCATGCCTCTACATATGTATGTCTACCCCGATCAGGTTAGATACAGAATAATGCATTAAATCTTTTTTCGTTCAATGCTGCTACCAAAGCCTGCTGCTTGGTCAGACATTGCTCATGCATCATCCGTTTCTGTTTGCGGGGTGACAGAGGGCTTGTGGACGACAGTATCCGAAAAGGAACTACTCGTAGACAACGTTGAATAAATAGCCTTAACCCTGGTATTCTCCCACGCAAGTGAGTACTTGAGTACCTTTATATACCAGCATATCTTCAAGTTAATACGAAGTACTGCGTGCAAAATACATAACTAGATATATGTACCTAGGTACTTTGTGCGAACTGCTCCTAGTCCATATCTAGGTACTTGCAGGACTCCATAACCGCTGCCCACCTTCTCAGCCAATCAACGAACGATACTTTGTCAAAAAGGAAGGGGCCGATATGCATGGAGGGTTAGCTCCACAGATGCCCCATACGCTAAGTGGCACCCCGGACAATGGATGTAAATCTACCCCACCTATCCGTATTTCAGATACTGCTACTCCATACTTCGTATCCATATGCTATGCACTCGCTTTTTCCCACCTCTCCCAACAACAGGCAAGGCAAGCATTCCACGATCAAAAGGTAGTGATGGCGCCGTCCTGACGCCAATACTCTTTTCGACAATTGTCTGCTCGGGATTTGCTTGTATACTTCAATGTTGCCATAAACAACAGCCTATCTTCTCGTGTACCTACTTAAGGTACTGGTTGGGCCTCTTGTTAGAGTGCACTATAATCACTGCCACCAACTGCATCTCCATACACCCGGTGAACCCGCGCCGTACGTTCGCCGTGTGTAGTACGGAACCGTTGGAGACTTGAGAAGACCCGTCCAGAGCCCACAGCTCCTTCGAGACATTGTCTCTGGACCTCTCGACGTCAACCCATCTTCACGCGTGGTGGTGACACTAGTATGACGTGCAGATATTCTCAACCTTGGAAGCCTGCCTGACAATACCTACAATCCCATGCGTTATTTCATTCTCGCTGCCTTCAATTCTCAGTACCCTCTTGTCCTTCATATGGACGTGAGGATGTCTCGTCCTCTTCACCTTTGATTGTCTGTAGCGCAGACAGCCAAGTTGCGTCCTCGACGTCTACTACGTATCAAGACTCCATGTCTGCTACCTACATATATATAATATAGGTACGTATTGAGAACTGTCGAGACCCGCACTTATTACATTCGCAGTCCGTTCGTTCTGTTGCATGTCTGGTTGTCGACGGCGAAATCTCGGCTTTGCGAATAGACTCTCCTGCTCCCTCCTATTGCTTGCCCACGTCTCGAATGGACCGGCATCAGAGACCCCTGTAACCTGGAGTTCGTACCTAGGTTAGCTTTATTCAGCGATTGCCAACAAACCTAGGCGCCCGATGGGTGTGTAGTATTACTCATGGATGTATGTACATACATTGTCTGGCGCGGAACTGGAAAGCTAAGAGACTCTTCTGATACTATCTTCAAAACTCGCCCTATCTTGTTCTCACCATAATCCAAGTTCGTTATCATGATTCTAGCCGCCGCGTCTTTGGAGTTTCTCTTGTGCATCTGATCAACTTCCCATTCCCGAGACACCACTACTACTTGAGCCTAGGTAGCCATTCGTACCTAGAAGTAATAGGTACCTACATGTAGGTAGACTTAAGTAGATAGATAGAGTGAGAGCCGTAGTCCCTCTAAATGCTTTGAAAACATCACCTTTGATTATCCATGTCACAGCTGGAGTCTTTCCATCACTTGCCTATCTCTACATACCTACCTGGGTTGGATGTTTTCCTTCTGACTCGGATTTCCATTTGCTTGCCCGTTGGCTACTTGTATGCCTCGAGGTAGAGTCCAATACATGTAACTATCACCGGTTACTTCGTTAGGTACATATAGTATGGAATACTTCTAGGTCAGTATTATAGGTACCAGAGTACCTAGTACAGAGACCTAACTACATCCATCTTATACTGATATGGTTAGTCTACCCCACACATTACAGCAAGATTATCCCTGAACCCTTCCTTGTACGCACGCGCCTCCGCAAGAAGAAGAAGCTCCTCAAGTACCTCGTCTTCCCAGCTGTGAAAAAAGGCGATTTTATCCATCCGCTCGCTGTGCTTGCTTCCCGTTACACTTTAAGGTTGCTACCTCCTACTTAGCTTAGCATATGCACATATCACCAACCTCGTGAAAAGCTCGACAACCCGACCGTGGCTATCCCCCCCCTCCTCCGAGAAATCGAGACAGGCTGTTCTCCTGACCCCGGCCGTAGTCCTCCTGTCATGCTACACCCGCAACCCGTCCTGAGGCTTCTGGTTGCGACGATCCGGACTGCCGTGGGCGAGGTCAGACTGCCAGGTCGCGCGGGGGCCTAACACCTCTTTGGCCCTCTGCCCTCACAACGCCGCCGCCGAAACCTTTTGCGCCGTTTCACCGTCCCGCCGCCACCGTTGTTAATACTTCTCTTTTCGACTACCTCGGCTGCCGTTGTCCTAATAAACTTAGCAATGTCAAGTGGCCAATCGCATATCAAGAGCCAGACTTCTCCAGCTGGGGAAATCGATGGCTCTCGTACCGCCACCGAGACGGAGCATAACCTCCACCCGACAGATTCGACCGACCTCAATGGCTTCTCTCTAGATGACCACCACGATGGCCTCTCAGCCGATAATTCCTCCCACGGCCTCATGGAAACCTCTCAATTCCCAGACTTCTCCTTCTC
The DNA here is from genome assembly GCA_022376275.1 of Xylariomycetidae sp. FL2044. Lineage (NCBI taxonomy): Eukaryota > Fungi > Ascomycota > Sordariomycetes > Xylariomycetidae sp. FL2044. Next base: position 132,459 of record JAJNOH010000052.1, on the reverse strand, counting down.
CTTCCAGGAGATGTCCGAGGGCGGCCAGATGATCGGCCTCGACGATCATGCGAATGATCTCTTCGCGACTCCGGGACACGGCTCCATCTCGTCGATGGGCGAACGGAAAGATTCGACCGCCTCGGCCCCCCACAGTGCCGCCTTCGCCATGATGGATCAATCTCGCAACCGGCGGCGCAGCACGGCGGCATCGGATGACGGAAGTCAGGAAAGCAACCATGCCGGCGCGAATTCTCTCGAGGATAACATGTCGGACGACTTTGGCTTGTCAAATGGCGCCCCTGGTGACGGCACGGACCTGGGAGGCAAGTTGAAGGAGAATAAGTCAGACCCGGCACCCGCCTGGAGCGAACTCAAGACGAAGGCCGGCAAAGAGCGCAAACGCTTGCCCCTGGCCTGCATCGCATGTCGGAGGAAGAAAATACGTTGTTCGGGGGAGAAACCGGCCTGTAAGCATTGCTTACGGTCTAGAATCCCTTGTGTCTATAAGGTGACCACCCGAAAGGCCGCACCTAGGACGGACTACATGGCCATGTTGGATAAACGGCTCAAGCGGATGGAAGACCGCATTTTGAAGATCATCCCAAAATCTGAGCAGGATACGTCGGCCGCTAACGTGGTTCGAGGTGTGGTCAAGCCCGCGATTCCAGGGAGCCTTACGACCAATAAACAGACAACCAAAAAGAGGGCTGCCGACGAGGCCTTTGGGGCCGAGTTGGATCACTGGGCTCGTGGCGGCTCGAAAGCGAAACTGGATGGCTCAAGCAAGCCGACGTCATTGCAGGTGCAAGAGGCAGAAGAGAGCAAGTTACTGTACGAAGGTGCCGACGCGTTGCCGCCAAAAGATCTGCAGGAGCATCTCGCAGACATATTTTTCGAAAACATATATGGTCAGGCATATCACTTACTCCACAAACCGAGCTACATGAGAAAGCTGCAGTACGTGACTCCGGCCTAAGCTACGTAGTTGAACCGTGCTAATGGGTGTCAATAGGGCTGGTACGCTACCCCCCGTTCTGGTGCTTTCTGTGTGTGCCGTGTCTGCACGCTTCTCGACACATCCGAAGTTTTCCATGACCAACAACTTCCTGCGCGGGGAGGAGTGGGCCGGACCTGCGCGGGATATTGTCATCAGGCGATACGAGTGGCCGAACATCACCATCCTCACGTGCCTGCTCCTCTTGGGTCTGCACGAGTTCGGCACTTGTCACGGGGGCAGAAGTTGGGCGCTGGGCGGACAGGCCATCCGGATGGCATTTGCATTACAACTACATAAGGATTTGGAGTACGATCCTATGCGGCCGCACCCGAACACCCAGCTGAGTTTCATCGATCGAGAGATCCGGAGGCGGACTATGTGGGCTTGCTTCCTGATGGACAGGTTCAACTCTTCGGGAACCGACAGACCAATGTTCGTCAAGGAAGACACCGTCAAGATACAGTTACCTATCAAGGAGAAGCTGTTCCAACTTGATATGCCAGGACCCACGGAAGATCTCCTAGGGGAAGTACCACACCCGGTACCCATAGACGAGGGCCAACTTTCCGACGCCAAAGACAACATGGGCGTGGCGGCATATATGGTTCGCACAATCGCTCTCTGGGGCAAGATCATCAACTTCTTGAATCAGGGAGGGAAGGATGTAGATGAGCGTTCGATGTGGGATGACGGCTCCAGGTATTCCCGCTTGATCAAACAAGCTGAAGACTTCGCCGACGGGTTGCCCGACGGGTTGAAATACAGCGCTGAGAACCTTCACCTGCACAAGACGGAGGGAATGGCGAACCAGTTCCTATTCCTTCATATCTCGATACAGCAGAACATCCTGTTCATGAATCGTTTCGCCGTGTCGACGCCCGGCGGCTTTTCCCAAGTGGACGTGCCAGAACCATTCGTCACGCAGGCTGGGTCAAAGGCGTTTGCCGCCGCTAACAGGATCTCCGAGCTGCTACGAGACGCGGAACAGTACATGATCGCAGGTCCCTTCGTGGGATACTGTGCCTTTTTATCCAGTACTGTCCACATATTCGGGATTTTCTCCGGCAACTCAGCCGTGGAGACGGCAGCAAAGAAGAACCTCGCTACGAACGTGAAGTTCCTCTCCAAGATGAAACGGTACTGGGGAATGTTTCATTTCATGGCGGAGAACCTACGGGAGCAATACAGGACTTGTGCCGATGCCGCAAGGCAGGGGACGCCCGCCAACGAAAATTCGGCGGCGTCTCCCATCTTCCAGTACGGGGACTGGTTCGATCGCTACCCACACGGAGTCTCGCAGACTGAATTCGTCGAGCCGGCGGCATTTAAGAAGAAGGAAACTGGAGATGACGCGGTGCTGGAACAGAAGCCTGAGCTCCATACTGTAGAGGAGTTCTTCACCCGACTATCCCCCCCTCAGAGCACCGGCGAGGGTCGGGAGCCTGCCGGCCCAAGTCGCCCTCCGCTGATGAAGCGTAAGTCACTGGCCAAGAAGGGCAGCATATCTTCACGGGGCGATCAGCAGCAGCTCGAACCTCTCCTCACAGACCTCACCCCCAGCATCCCCGAGCAGATCCAACAGCGGATACAGCACGCCCAACAACAACAAGCACAGCGCAACTTCTCCCGCCTCGGCGGCCAAGCGAATGGGCCGGGCTCGCAACACCCTCTCTCGCTCGCGCAGGCACGCTCACGAAATTCAGCCGCTAACTACCACGCCCTCTCGCCCATCTCGCCGGTGACGGTAGGCTATCCGCACGGCGGCCACCACGGTGCCCACGGGCACCAGCACCACGCCGCCTTTTACAACCCTGACTTGCTTTCCCTGTCCCTCTCGAACAACGCCGCGGGCATGCTACCGCAGCTCGATCGCCAGCTCGTATTTAACGCGTACGGGGGTCTAGATCCGACGACGATTAGCGGTCCCGAGGCGCTGATGGACTGGGACGCCCTGGCCGGTAACGGCCATGGCCACGGTGCTAACGGCGGTGGCGGTGGAGCCGGAAACGCCTCCGGTTCGGGTGCCGCCGGTGGCTCTCGCGAGGGCGGCGGCGGACACATTCATCATCATCATCATCATCACGACGGGCTGCCACCGGGCTTCGTGCACGAGCCTTCCAGTGCCTGGTTCATGCCCTTCAACATGGAGCCCCCGGAGATGGGCCATGATCTCGGCGGCGGAATGGGCGGCGTCGATGGGTTCGGGCTGTTCAGTCCGGGGGGCGTAAACACGCCTGGTGGTGGTGGTGGTGGTGGTGGTAGTGGGCTCGGTCCGAGGAGAGGTGGGCGGTGAGGAAGCTAGCTAGCTCACCCTTTAAGGCCGGTTGTTCACCGCTTTCGCAGTTGTTGTAACTATAAACTATATATATCATGCTGATGCTATACGACGGCGTTCCGGGCCCGGTTTGATTAGTTCGCTCGGGAAAATGGTAAGAGGGAAAAAGGGGGCGGCAAGATACTTGCCATCGTCCACCCATACCTTGTCATTTATTTCTTCGGGCTCACTTTCCGGCGGCTACTCATCTTGTTTTTCTTTTTTTCTATCTTGGTTTCGAGATGAAATAAGCATTGCGCGGAGTCGGTCATTGTGCTGTCAGGAAGGCTGGTTTTCTTCCCCCCGTCTTTTGGGTTATGAACCGGGAGGAGGAAAAAGGAGAATGAGGACAGTGAATTGGGTTACCATATATATATACATACATACATCAACGAGACTCGGGATTGAAAGGATACGGGTGGGAAGAATGATCCCGAGAGAGGAAAGGGGAAAGGGATTGAAATGATGGGATTGAAATGAGATGCTTGTCTACTTACTATATATCCCCCCAATCTATCGATACCAAAAGCTTTAGTATATGTATATGGAAAACGTACGAGGTAGGGGAGTATGTGGTAGTAGACTATGTAACCAAGCAAGGAAGGAGGGAGAGGCTACCTACCTATAAGGCAAACAAAGATGGAGGTTGGAGGGAGAGAGAACCCATAGTAGGTAACTAGGGTTTTCTCAAGATACGAAGACTAGGTATGGATGTCAAAAGAAGAAGAATAGGAAGAAAATCCTCTCAGCGAGGAAAAGCGATCGATCTCACTAGACTAGGTTAGGGAGAAGGGGATACCTAGGTATGCCTAGGTAGGACTTGATGGGCCTATATATAAATATCAATGGCGAGACACACCTCAGAGACATTCGTGGTGGTGCCGAGTCGTATCATGCCATGTCATGCCATTCCAGATCGTTACATACATACATACTTACCGACTAAGACTAACGTAAATCTATCTATCTTGTTTTTCTCCCCCCTCCTCTTCTGTTCTCACTCACTCACACTCGAGATAAGGTCTTTAGAGAATAAGAAAAGAAAAGAAGGAGTGAAAAAAAAAAGAGGGAGAGGAAAAAGACAAACCAAATCAAACTCGAAGAGATCCGGCAAGTTTTGTCGAAAGATGATGTCTTCGGCATGCGCCGATTTCCCTCCTGAACCCCCATCTCATCTATGTTATCCGTTGTTGTCATCGTATATGGTAGGTACGATCTTTTTCTGGTTTTTTTCCCCCGGATCATACCACCAGTCCCTGTTAAGTTACTTACTTACCTATTTCCCTACTTCTCTACCTATCTTCTTCGCCTCGCTTTTTACTTTACCGTGCTTCTTTTTTTTCTTCTTTTTGGTTACGAGGTACGGGGAGATGGATAGATGGATGGATGAATTCTAGAACTACCTATCTACCTACGTGTTAGGTACCTTAGGTAGGTACCTACATAGGATAGAATGATGGAGGTACCTACTTAGGTAGATAGGAGGGAGGGAAAGGGGTGATTGGATAGGTAGGTGAGAAACTACATACATATACAGCCTTAGGTAGTCAGGTTAAAAAGAAGCCGTATGTATACATATCGCCAACATCTCTCTGTGTCTCACCCTCACCCTCACGTGAGGCATGATTGATGGGGGGGTGGGATGGACCGATGCAGCTGAAAACCTGAATTACAATACAATCGTGTGCATGGGGAATCATAGGATGACATGAGTATAGCCTGACCTGCTGAATCATCGGTGCTTTTTTCCCTCTATATGCGTAAGTATGGCTAATGAGAAGGCAAGAGAGTCAAGAAGGCACATGGGACTACGAGGGTATCAATCCAATCTTCCATCTCCGGACCTAGCTAGAGCACCTAGTACTACCCGATCATTCGACGACCGCCTTCCCCTTCTTTCCGCGAGACCTCTTTCTCTTCTTCTTGGACGAGCCGCCCTCGATGATATTGCTATCCTCTGCCTCGACCCCCTTCTCCTCTGCGGCCAGCAGCGGCCCCTCACCCCCCGGGTTGAAGGCCGGCGGATCCCTCTCGAACTCCGGGCCGAAGGTCTCCTTGCGCCACTGCCGTAGCCGGGCCTTCTTGCCCAGCCTCTTCTTGTCTTTGGACTGCTTATCCTGGGGGCGGAAGTGCGCCAACTTCTTCAGGCCCGCGAACGTGTTCAGATCCGCGTCCGTGGCCATGAGGATGTCGCGGGTCGTGAGGCCAAACGACTCGGCCTTGGTGTCGCGGTACGCGAACCGGGGCCCGCTGTTCTTCTTCGAGCTGCTGGCCAGGATATCGGGATCTTCCAGCTCCATGCGCGCGTCGACCAGGGTCTCGAGCTTGGCGCGCTCTTGACGCGCCTCCTTTTGGCTCGCCAGTCGTTCTTTCTTTCGGTCTTTCGTCGTCTTCCGGCGCTTGGCGACGGGAGCGCCTTCGTCATCGTCTTCCTCTTCCTCTTGCTCCTCCTCGTCTTCCGTGAGAGTGATCCGGGCTTGTTCGTCGTCTTCGAAGTCGGGAATCAGATCCTTGATGTCGATATCGTCGTCCCACTTAGGCTTCTTGAGCTTCTTGGTCTTCTTGGAGCCTTCGCCAGAATCGTCGTCAGACCCAGAATCATCGTCGCCTTCTTCGTAGTATTGGTCATTGAAGGTCTTCTGCATCTCTTGTTCCCATTGGTCATTCTCCCAGGCCCCGTCAAGTAACCTCTGCCAGTCCTCGTCCTTCAAGGTCTTGCCCGAGAGCCCAGCAGCCTTCTTGATCTTCTTCAATTTGTCTTCGGCCTCGTCGACCTTGAGACGCCTCAAGCGGGCACGTTCTTCTTTGCGTTGCCGCTTTTCTTCCTCTTTTTTCTCCTGTTCCAATTCTCGTCGGCGCTTACGACCAGTCTTGTCTTCTTTCCTGACCGAGCGCGACGCGACGACATCACGAGCGTAGGTCTTCAGGATCTCATTGCTCTTGTTGGGGTCCTCAAAGCGCAGGTTGAATGCCGCCTCCCATTCGTCTGCTTTCTCATCTTCGCCCTCGTCCGACTCAAAGGCCTGCCACCCGTTCTTTTCATCTTCCTGAACCCAAGCGCGAGAAGCCATAAAGTTGGACAGGAAGAGCTCGGGATCTTTATCTGCATCTTCCAGGTTTAGCTTCGGCGCCTTGACTTTGGCCAGGCGTGAAGGATGGATGCCATTTTCGGATGCAGTGTTTGGCTCTGCTTTTGTTTTCACGAACCCATCATCGTCGCTGTCGTCTCCGTTGTCGTCTGCACCCAGCTGCTTTTGTATTTCGTCGCGAATAGACTGCTGCAAATCACCTTGTTCTTGTGCGTATGTACGTGGTGGCGCTTCGTCATCGGCGTCGGCTCCAGTATCACCTCTTAGAATCTTTTCTCGATGATAGTCTTGCAGATAGACGGGCTTTTCCTTCTTCTCCTTGGGCTCATCGGCCGAGTTGACGTCTTCCTGGACGGGCTTGTAAAACGTAGTCTCGCCGTCATACACACGGGGATCCTTGTTCTTGATGGCTTGTAGGGTTGCCGATATTTGCGCGTCCAGTTCCTCGGTAGCTAAGAAGCCGTTCTCGTCTTCGGTTTCGTCAGATGAAGAACCGCCGTCGTCGTCATCATCTTGGTCATGCCCATTGGTCTGCCTCGATTTGTACTTCTCCTCCACTTGGGCAAATTAGCATCTAGTCGGATATGGGGAGGGAGCCGATGAAGATTTGCTTACATCTATGCAGTTCTTCTCGTTTCTTATTGTGCTCAAATCGTTTTGCATACTCATCGTTGATCTGGAGCTTTACCCCTCCATCCGATTCGTCTTCACTGTCGTCAAACAGACCCGGCTTGCGCTTTTGACTGGATGCCATCTTGGCCAGAGAAATAAAATTGGTCTAGGTTTAGTCTTTGGAATGTGAGGTTGCTCAGTGTAATCCACAATGGTGATGAAGAATAAGAGGAGGATCTGAACCTGAATTACAGAGGCGTTGACACAGTATGCGCACGGGAGCAGAGAGTAGAAGCCAGGGAGTGCATATGATCCGGAATTTGGACGATCGTCAAATTGGATACTTTTGAACTTCGAAAACTTGCTGGAGGTCTCTCTTTTTTATTTTTTCTGCCGCATTGGAGGGGACTCGACTTTTTGGCGGTGTAACGGTGTTGTCCCCACCGGCGTTTTTTGTACCGTAACCTTGGAAAATGTACTTTAAGTACTTACTTCGTAGCTGGAGCACTTTCGTAGCGCTTCTGTAACAGTGGCGTAGAACACCTGGGCGCCTGGGCAGTGACTTCCAGGGTCCAACCTTGGCTGCTTGGCCACCTGAACTTGCCCGTCAAATCATGTACCCAGGTACCTAGACCACCCAAATACCCTTATCTGCCTGAAGCTGCCCGCTGGAGAGCGACCGACCGCCCGGCCATCAATGCCCAGGTGGTCATGAGCCGCCGCCGATGCTTCATCAGTTTGGGAACAACGTCCAGCTACCACCACTCATTACCAACCCTACCTACGTAACCTAGAATAGTAATCATCAATCACCCGTCACGGCATTCTGCGCATCAAACTTTCATTCTTCACCAAACTTCCAGCAACTTGTTCAGTTTCCTTCCCACCCGCGATCAACCGTTCTCTTGTCGTTAGCACAATGGCCGATGCCAACGCCCCCAAACCCAGTAGCAGCGTCAAGCTGGTTCTTCTGGGTGAAGCAGCCGTCGGAAAGGTATGTGGGATATCCGCATTATGTCTGGTATAATGACTAACCATTTCCTATAGTCATCGCTCGTCCTGCGATTTGTCAACAACGATTTTCAGGAGAACAAGGAACCAACAATTGGCGGTTAGCATGCCCTCCCTCCCCCAAGGCTACCGTTCATGCATACTAAGACTCTATCCTCTCAGCCGCCTTCCTCACCCAGAAATGTAATCTGCCCACGCGGACGATCAAGTTCGAGATCTGGGATACGGCAGGCCAAGAGCGATTTGCCTCGTTGGCGCCCATGTACTACAGGAATGCCCAAGCCGCCCTCGTCGTCTACGATCTCACCAAACCGACCTCCCTCATCAAAGCCAAGCACTGGGTCGCCGAACTGCAGAGACAGGCATCCCCGGGCATCGTGATTGCTCTCGTCGGTAACAAGCTGGATTTGACAAATGATAGCGAATCCGGCCCGGCCGGAGATGACGAGGGCGCGGAAGGAGAGGACTCTGGAGATGCTCGGAAGATACCCACAGAAGAGGCCCAGGCGTATGCCGAGGAGGAGAACCTGCTCTTCTTCGAGACCAGTGCCAAGACCGGTCACAATGTCACCGAGGTATTTACCGCCATCGCAAACGCCATACCGGAGACGTCGTTGAAGAGCACGAGGGGTCCCGGCGCCTCTAATGCAGTCAGCCGAGGTGGCGATGAGCAGAGGGTGAACCTGAGCGGCGCGCGGGATGCAGCGAAGGAAGGATGTGCCTGTTGACGAGGTTTCGTGTGTCAGGGGCAGAGGCGGTCGGGGTGGACCCGATAGTACGTATGGGTTTCTCTCCCATTCATTTTTAGCAAGAGAGGGAAGTGCTGGTTTCTCCAGGCTCTATCATCTGGGTTGGTCTCTATGGAGTCGAGATGTTTTGATTTGAACTACGGTTATCGTCATGCGCAGTGGAATGGGACACTTGCTCTCTTTCTCCGAGTACCAGATAGTCTTCCTCTTGTAATGAATATTTTGAAGAAGTAACAAGTGTCTCTGGTCCGGGTTAAGAGTCCCAGATCCAGATAAGTCCCAGAGATATTCGTATTGGGATTGATACTACGAAGTAGTATCCATTGGATCTTGGAGTAGCATGGAATGTACTGTTTAGGTGCAAGCATCGGCTGAATGCATAATTTATGTGTGGGTATTTCGATGCTATTAAGAGCGGTCATCAGGCGACCTAGGTCCCTTCCTAATCTGGCTGTGCTTCGTACTCTAAGTAGGTACCTCCTGCAATAGTCAAGAACGGATAAGTCGATAATTGCATTTAGTGGGTACAGTACTGGAGTTAGCCAGCGCGCTTGCTTCGTGGAAGCTTGTCAAGCAAGCCCAATTTTCGTCGCCAAAAATCTCAATCCCCACCCGATACTTCTGGAATTAACATAACCAACCCGTTTACCTTCCAACCACTCACTTCGTGTGACATCCACTGCCAATGTCAACTACATTCATTCTTCTTCCTCCATCCTGAGAGTAAGCCGCCCGGGTCACTCCCACAGGCCGAAGCTCTATCAAAGTAATACACTCCCATCTGCCCGCGCCCACTCGGCTTCCTCGTCCTTCAGGTTGTCAACCTCATGTACCGCGCACGACTCTGCCACCACCTGTCGTGTTGAAGATGGCGGCTTCAACTAATTTGACGCCCGCTCAGATTGAGCTCGGCAAGTGAGAATTGCCACATATATCCTCTTTCACGGTTGGACCCGTATTAATCAAGCGACAGTTCCCTTCCTCAAGAGGATTTACCTGCCAAACTACGATGCGCCGTCTGTAGCAAGCTGGCTATTAACGCCTTCCGCCTGCCCTGCTGCGAGACTGCAATCTGCGAAAACTGTCAGTCCTCTTGGACAGCCGCCTCTCGCATCAGACACTGACCGCTCAAACAGGCCAATCTACACTCCCTCCCTCGTGCCCTGTATGCGAGCATTCCCCTGTCTCGGGTGCCGATTGTACCGCCTACAAGTCATTACGAACGACCGTCCGAGTCTTCCTGAAGACCGAAGAGAAGAAGCGCGAGGTCGCTCGACCCAAGACTAATGGATTTTTTGCCTCGACGCCTGTGCAAGTGACGCCGACTCCAACTCCGACGCAGGCTCTAGCACCATCAGAACCTCCCCAAGAGTCTGTGGCGAACGAACAGAAAGACGCGGAGCCTATATCAACTGAGAAGACTGGCGCTCCTGCTAATACTGCCACCGAGCTTTTCGAACACCCTACTACCGGTCCCGGCCCAGAGTCTGGTCTAGAAGTTACACGAGTAAGTCCGAATGGTCTGATGGGTGCGGCAATTCAATCTAATATTTCCACAGCCCGAGTCTACAAGCTTGCCGGTATACGAGGAGCAGACTATAGACGGCGCAGAGTCCAAGAGTCTGGTGCCTCAAGATCACGATGCCCCTGACGACGCAGGACAAGAGGACAACGCTGACAATGGCGAGCCCGAGGATGGAAATAATCAACCCGATCAACCCGTCAATGGCTTTGGTCTTGAGGCCATGAACGGGAATTTCGGCATGAACTTCGGCGGTGCAGACATGAACCAGATGCAGATGATGATGGCTATGCAAAGTGGGATGAACCCAGCCGCCTTTGGATCCTTTCCAATGATGGGTACGTTACGAATCTAATCATACGTGCCGCCTCTTATGAGACTTCTACTGACACGGCTTCAGGCATGATGGATCCCATGTCGATGCAGAACATGATGATGAGTGGTGGCTTCGGAGCACAAGGCATGGGCATGAACATGAACATGGGCATGAATGGATTCAATGGTGGTGGTAATGACTGGAATGGACAACAATCATGGAACCTCACCCAAGATAATTTCAATCCAAACGCTCCCGGCATGGGCAATGGTGATTCTGGTAACTTTAACTCTGGTTTCCGTTCAGGTAACTACGGCTACCAAAATCAGTTCAATGACTTCCGTCGAGGGGGCGGCTACGGCTTTCGCGGCCGGGGACGCGGGCGTGGTTTCTATGGAGGTCCCGGTCGTGGGTACCACCAAGGTTATAACAATCAGAACAGAGGAGGCTGGGCCGAACCCCGATTCCTAGGCGGCAACAGTAGCCTTCCAGCGACCAATGGCGCCCAGGCAGCAGAAGCCAAACCCGGCAACGTTGATGAGTTTGGTAGGAGAATACGCTCTGAGACACAAGATGCACAGCCCGACGGGGAAAGTGAGGATAAGGTTGCCGAAGGTGATGGCGATGGCCTCGCAAGAGAAGCTGACGCAGACCACCCGTCCCAAGTAGCGAAGGAGAATATGCTCGCGTCTGAAGACGTCCAAGCAGACTCCGCGAATTACAATGGTGATGTACCTTCTGCAGATCAGCATCTCGAGTCTCAAGACCCTTCGTATGGAACTGCTGGTCCAGTGCAAGCTCAAGCTGCGATCCCGGATGTTCCGTTTAATGCACCTACCGGTCCCAAAGCCATGCGTCAAGGACTTCCTAACACTAGTCTGCATCATCTGAAAGCACGTGGTCTCCTCGCTGATGATAACCCATCGGGTACTAACAGTACGGTCGTGGCTAGCCCAGTAGAGGAGCGGCTCAGATCGCGGAGTAGTTCTCTGCATTCGAGGAAGGATAAAGAGCGAGACCAACGTGCGCGTGGTCGAGATCGTGATGCAGATGAGAAGGACATCGGGCGCGATCGCGATAGAGACGGCGGTGGTCGTTCTCGAACTCATTCTGTGTCCCGAAGCAGGAGTCCCAGTCGAAGCCGAGTACGTAAGGAGTCTCGCAGGCACAGGCGACATCGATCCGTCTCGGTATCGGAAGACGATCGCGATGGTGACCACCGTCGTCGCAAGCATAGAAGCCGGAAGCATGTCAGCCGCGACGACGAAGATTACAAGGGCCGATCGAGGGAGGACAAATATGATGAGAGGTCAAGATCGGCCTCGCCTGTCGAACGAGACCACAAGCGTACTAGTCACCGAGGCCACCGTGACCGCGATGAGAAACGACGAGATCGTGAGAAAGAGAGAGATAGAGAGAGCGATTACGATCGCCATCGAAGATCTGGTCACCGTTCCCATCGCGACCGCGACCGCGATCAAGAACGTGACCGAGCCAAGGACCGGGAACGCCGAGACCGCGGCAAGGAGAAGGAGAAGGATCGCGGGAAAGATTCCCGCCATCATAGCGGAAAGACCACTAACGCTCCGCCGACGCCGATCGAGCCATCGGACAAAGCTTTCAATCCACCTACCGGCCCCCGAGGCAGCTTCTCGATCAAGGGCGCCAGCTACAAGCCGCATTCGAGCCAGAATCCGTCCGGCTCTCACTCTCGCGGACGTGAGGGCGAACCATCGCGGCGCGCTTCACAAGCGTCTGCATCAGGGGTGAGTTTGACTTCGAAGGATCCCCATGCACTAGAACGAGAGGCACGTGACCGCGAGCGCCTCCTGAAGGAAACGCAGCGGCTGGCGGGATTGACGGGTGGTCGCAAGGGTGCCAAGCGTAGTCGGGATGACGGCGGTGAAGATCGCGGGGGTCGTAGAAAGAGTCGTCGCAGCGAGGCCGTTTCCATGGAGGACGAAGAGGGTCGTATGAGACGACTGGAGGCGGAGCGCGAAGGTCGACGCTGGGACTAAAATTCGACTGCCAAGAGGTCACGCGGGCGCCGTCGCCGGGGGTGTTAGCATCCTGGCAGTCGGTAAAAGGTGGCCGTTGATAAGAAGCAAAAAAATAATACACAGAGGAAGAAGACTTTGCAGGCTCAAGAGCTTGCAGCATGAGAAAATTATGAAGAAGAACCGTTCCAAAACAACGCCGATGGAAACACAAAACTGTGGTGTGGTGTGGTGTTTCTCGATTCATGACACCAGTCCCAACCATCGCTGGGCTCCCAAGGAGGGAAAAGGTTCCATCAATTCTTTGGCACCCCGTACTGAGAGTAATTCAACAAAACCGAAAATCTGCATTCACCGCGATCACTATCTGAGGGTAGGGTGGGTAGCTTTTACTTGATTCACCGAGGACGATGCACACCCACACACACACACACACACCCACACGGCGCAAGGACATCAGAGATACGGTGTGGTCAACTGGTCGGTCAAGTACGCGGTTAGATGACTCGGGCCCTCTGAGTCGATACAGCACAATAGTAATAAATGAAAGCTTCTGCCTAGATATACATTTTGAGTGAGATGTCTCGTGAAAGGTTTTCCGGCTTCTTGTCCCTGGGTTCTGATAGGGTACCGCCTGGGAAAAGTATCTGCATTGGTACATCATATATGATCACCATGTCTTAGAGAAGTTCCATAGAGCAGACTGCCTCCAGCCAACCTACTTAAGGTATCTGACCTACCTACCTACATATGTACACAAATAGGTCCTAATCAACTGGCTCATTACGTCGGCAACCTGGAACCTGACCTGGGCAAGGCAACTATCTGGCTAACGTAATACGGTGTTGTGAACCCCCATCATACATACATAAAGTGACATGGGTACTTCGTACTTAGGCAGCTGACATACGAATGCATAGGTACCCATAAGCCCGAAGCAGATTTGATCTGGGCTATTTAATAAACGATCCTCTCCTATGTTCCTCTCCGATCACATCAAGCTACAGCTATTCCTCCTTTTTAGTCTACTACATACCTACCTACATACCTACCTACCTACCTACCTACCTACCTACCTACCTACCTACCTACCTACCTACCTACCTACCTACCTACCTACCTACCTACCTACCTACCTACCTACCTACCTACCTACCTACCTAAATTAGGATACTTAACAAATCAGACAACAGCAAAAACAACAACAACTACTACTACTACTACAACAAAAAACATGCCCGTAACAGAACTAGCCCTCCTCCCCACGACGACCCCCAACTTCGTCTCCGCCGCGTACCTCGAGGCCGTCGCGGCCGGGATCGACTACCAAAACACCTGGTGCGCGACCCATGCTCCCTCGCTATCGGCGAGCGGCGGCAACGGCAACAGCAACGAGGCGCGCGGGGCCGCGATCTGGCAGCCGCTAGGAGAAGAAGAAAAAGAAGGAGAAGGAATGGGACATCGCGTGCTGATCTCGGCGCACTGGGACAGCGTCGAGCAGCACGAGCGCTGCATCGCGAGCGAGGGGAACCAGGAGGTCATGCGGCGGGTGCTGGAAGAGGGTCTGGCGGACGTGGAGGGGATGAGGGTGGGGCATTTGGAAGAGGTTGGTGGGAGTGGGGGGTGGTTGTTTTCTGGGGGAGAGGAAGAGGAAGAGAAAGGGGGCAGGGAGAAGAAGAAGAAGAAGAAGAAGAAGAAGGGACCGTTTGAGGCGCCGGTGATCAGGGTTATGAGGGTTAGGGTGAAGGGGGGCAATAGGGGAAGGGAGGAGTTTGAGAGGGTTTGGGGAATGAAGGAGGGGGAGGAGAAGGAGAAGGAAAAAGGGGTTCAGGAGAGGTTGGAGGAGATTATGAGGCCGTATAGACAGCGGGGCGGGTGGAGGGTTGAAAAGGAAGAGGGAGAGGAGGAGTTCGTGGTGGTGGGTGGCGTGGAGAGTCTGGAGGTCGGGAAGGGGGTGGAGCAGAGTGAGGTTTATAGGGAGGAGGTCTGGGGGAGGATTAAGGGGTTGGCGAGTAGTGTTGAGACGGGGTTTTATAAGAGGATATTTTGAGGGAGGGAGGGAGGGAGGGTTGGGAATCGGATGGATGGATGGATGCGGAATAGGGGACTTCGAGGGAGATAGGAGGCGTTGCTTGTTTAGGGAGAGGTGGTACGAGACTCCGGGTTTACTGCACTGTAGCAAGTACGTCGTTTTGTCTGCATATATACCTAGGTATGTTTACCAGTAGGCATCCCCGGATATGACTCGTACTGGGAAGCATCTGACTTGATATAGTCCAGGGAACCAAATGTCGCGTGACCTTGTCTTGTGAGCACTTCACGATGATCGGATGGCGAGTATCGCCAAGATGTGGGTCCAGTAGGTGCAGGGAGCTTAGGCCATGTCGACCGCCGAGGTACTGTAAGTAGATCCGTAGCGGTTGCAGATCGTCCCCCGAAAGTCAACACCTGGGCATCATCCCCAGTATACTCGAAAATATCTATGACAACATACGATTATTGAAAAAATGCGCGAACGTATCACCCTATTCCACAGAAACGGGAATGCACCCGATCCCGGAGACCTAGAGATTGCCGGGCGCTCCATATCCGGGCCCGAGCTGACAGCGCTTCGAGAGCACCGAGTTACCTTGGCTCTCGAAGAGCTGCCCGTCGAGCTCCAGAACCTGCTCCAGGACTCCCACGAGCTGCACATTCGATGGGAAAGTCCGCAGTCCTACGAACCCCTCGGCCCCTGGAACTCCAGAGTACCGCCTGGCTTGCATTTATTCTACACGCCGCAGAAGGCCGAGACCGCCAACTCGTACGAGTCCTGATGCCGTGATGCGCCTAGATATTTCGTTGCGCTGACCGTACCCTCAGCAGACAGTTGTGCCACTTACTCCGGACCGCCTTCGGAGTGCGAGACTGTGAATCGGTAGCTGTGAGATACCTCTAATTATGGACTTACATGCCGGACAAGAGCTCAACTCCCCTTCTAGGAGTCCTTCACGAGATTACCGAATGATCGATTCTCCCACTCGACAGCCTACCAGTACTTTCAACCTCTAGAATCCCTGTCTAACTTCTCCAAATACACCGAGAAATATACGTGTCCGTCTGGGGATGCAGAATGTAAAGAATGGGCACACGATCTGGAAAGAGCCGCCTCGCTCGATGTAGCTTACGATACCATATCGCACGTCCTGAAGGTAACGGCGTTATGGCCGGAAGGGCGGCAGACTCTGGATTTTAGTTCGCATCCAGATCACAGAACCGAAGTCGGTCTATTGATGCCGGATGACCCGCCACATCTCGAACCGCACGAGCTCGGAGTGACTGGTGCGCTTACCGTCCTAGGCGAGGATACCAAACCTTCACCGGTTCTATTCTCGTTTCCATCACGGCACCAGACGGCAAAGTCCAGCTTCTCATCCACGTTCCTACGTCCCTGGGGCCTCCACCCGACGCTACAACTTCAGCTCAGCTCCAGCAGGCCGCCGAACGAGGATGCCACGTGCTCGCTGCATGCCTACATGACCCTACCCCGGACCATATTTGCTGATGAATACCAGCTAGGGGATCAGCTGTTCCTGTCATCCAAGAACCTAACAGCCTTACGCTACATCAGCCAGCCGGTTGATCTTGAAGCCCCGGACTACGCCATGAAGCTATGGGGATCCAGTATCCTGCTCGAGCTAGCACCGCCTTCCCCGGGCGCAGACGAGCCGTGGACCGCCGAGATCCCGCTCCACCTGCGTTACCTCGCGCCCGCCGAGTCGGGCTACCAGAATATCAGTATCCCGTCGCCAGTCGTCTTTTGGGCCTGTGCGGCCGAGGAAGGGACCAAGTTCCCGAATAGTCCGTTCGACCGGGTCAACCTGGGCTACGACGGCTTGTTTGGGCCGCGCACCTTGTTCAGGCATGTCCAGCCGAGAACTGAGGAGGGGGGGACCCTGAATCACCAGATACAGGTGCCCGTTTTGGACTTGGCCAAGTCGGGATGGGTCAACGCTGGGACGACGGTGGTGGTGCTGCTGGGTTTTACGTTGGTGGTGTGGAAGCTGGTCTCGGTGTACATGGCGTCGGGGTATAAGAGATCCAGCCCGGGGAAGGCGAGTGAGAAGAAAACACAGTAGAGATATAGTTAGGAATGAAAAAGAAATGCTCGATGAATTCTCGGTTGGTATGGTCCTAATTTGCTGTGTTGCTGGGCTACGTCCATCCAAGTCACAGCTTGAAGTACCGGCCGACGGATCATCGAGTTAGACTCTGAAGAAGCGTGGTGTAGATACTACTACTTGTAAACATGATAGCGGTACTTTTTCATGGATGCTGAGGCTTAATGCTGATGTATGTCCAGACTCTCAGCATCGCAAGTCAGGGGCGAAGGTAATAGGTAGTAACTAGATACTTAACCCTCGAAATCAGCAAATCATATGATTGGCTCCCGTCGTACGTTGGTGGGTCACGTCCATCCATCTACCATCTTACGATTCGCATCAACCACCACCACCATCATCATCAACAGCAAACCCTCTCTTACTTACTTATTAAGCCAAGTTCTTCATTTCACAATCGCAAGAAGAAGAAAAAGGGAAAAGAAAAGTACGAAGACGAGATGAGATATGGATGAGAAACCTTCCATTCGTTTGGACGAGAAAGACAACCTTAACTTAATAAACTCCTACGAATTCAACTCACTCACTCACTCACTAGCCAGTCTTATCATCATGTTCTCATACGCCGTAGCCGGCCTCGCCTTCCTGCTGTTCTTCTACAACCCCATCATCCAGTACCTCTCGCCACCGTCGTCGTCCCAACAGAGAAGACTGCCGTGGACCCCGCGGCCGCGCATCAACGAGTCGCTGCTGGCCCTCGACGACCCGGTGGATGCGGATGAGGGTGTAAAGGTATCGGAGTGTCCGCCCCACGCGTACTCGGTGCACTTCCTGTCCAAGGCCCCGATCGTGGTGTATATCGAGAACTTCATCTCGGCGGAGGAGAGGGAGCATTTGCTTGAGATTAGGTATGTATGTTGTGGTTTTTCTTGGGTCGGTGGTTAGTGATGTGGATTTGTTCGTTGTCGTGGTTGCTCTTGTGAGTCGGTGGGTTGGTCGGGCATGGTGTTCGTGTGCAGCATATGGAATAGTGTCATGTGATGAGAACCGCCTGCCGGTTCTTTTAATGTAGCATCATTCCCTCTCACAAACCCCCCCTTTTTCCTCCTTACCCCTTATCAATCACCACCAATCATCAAACCCCCCCGCCGCCACGAACCCATGAACCAACGGACCGACCACGGTGAAAACTTAACTTACACACTCACACACGAAAAAACACAGCGAACCCCTATTCGAGCCCTCGACCATAACCCACGACGGCAACTCGACGCAGCGCGACGCCACCGTCCGGGACTCCGAGGTGGCCCTGATCCCGCGCACCGAGACGGTGCGCTGCGTCGAGGAGCGCGCCCGCGCCCTGCAGGGCCACCGCGCCGACCTGTGGCTCGAGCGCCTGCGCACCCAGCGGTACCGCGGCCCCGCGGGCCACTACGCGCACCACTTCGACTGGGGTTCCGGGGCCCGGGGATGGGGCCGCGCTAGCTCCTTTATGGTCTGGGTCGAGGCCTCAGAGGACATCGAGGGGGGCGGGACGGAGTTTCCGCTGCTGGAGAGGTGGGTTAGTAGGGGTGGTGGTGGTGGTGGTGGTAGGGCAGGAAAGGAGGGAGAGGATATCTGGTGTAAGTGGGTGGAATGTGGGGAGGAGACTGAGGAGGGGAAAGAGGGTGAGGAGGGAGAAGGGGGTGATGGCGGTGTTGGTAGTAGGGAAAAGGAGAGAAAGACAGGGGTCACGTTTCGACCGATCGCGGGCAACGCGGTGTTCTGGGAGAACTTCCGGCCGGATGGGACGGGCAGGGGCTGGGAGGAGACGTGGCATGCGGGTATGCCGGTCACGAAGGGGACGAAGGTCGGGCTGAATATCTGGAGCTGGGGGAGGCTGATTTAGATCAGGCCAGTCGGTCAGGGAGGGGACCAAGGCAGCGGCGAGGTGTACCTATACAAACGGACTCATCATCTATGTTTGCTACGCCTGGTAGGTCGGTTTATCAAACATGTGAGGCAGTCAGGCAGGCAGGCAGGCAGTCAGGCAAGCGGCTAGACTGCTAGGTCTAGTTATGTATCTACCTACTCACTACATATGTACGTCGACGTTATGCACAAGCAAAAAAAGACCCCATTTTCCCCTTTTCCTTTTCGAAGGCCGGCCCCACACCACCGAGTAAAGTACAGTACAGGACAGTTACAGCACAACCATCTTCATCACCATCAAGACCGACGACACTCCCTGCGAATCAACATACGTTCCGGTGGCCGCGAGAAGAACAAAGCTGCTAAGACCCTATCCGTGGACGGCGCCACGCTCGCTCGCTCGAACCCCCGTCCAGCGTCTTCCACCAACAAGAAGCGCCGCGATGGAGACCAGATATCGCATACATACATACATACACGAAACCCCTTCCCGATAGCACGGTCTGTAACTACTCGCGCATACGTCTCTACTAAGGCCGGGATACAGCTAGGCGAATTCGAATTCGTGTTTCGTTCATGCCTACCTACCGCTTAGTAAAACTGAAACATTCGTCGAGCGTCCTGCTGGACCTACCCTCCCTTCGATGGGTTGGTTCGTGAGCCCTCCTGTTTGTTCATCCAGAGAACGTCGTCTTATCACAGGCATGCCGTAAGTACGGAAGAGAGAGTCTGGGACGGCTCAGCTCAGCTCAGCAGCGCACGTGGAAGAGATCATTCAGCGCCCTCTTCTCTGTCTGTTCTGAGCACCTTGTTCTCGGGGGTCACCATGGAAGCCCGGGGGGGGGGGGGGCGCTTCCGGCTGATCTACTTATTTTCTTGGGAATTGTTGCGTAACTACTGTAAGCCCGTGAACAGGTTGTCATTTCCCCGGAAAAGACCAGGAAGCTTTGGGGGGGGTGTCTCCCGTCCATTTTCTGGTGCTTCTGGCCAACGTCCCGACGACCTGTAACTACTGCGCGACGTGACGAGCTCATCTCCCGGAAGCGAATACCTTGAGTGGCTTGTCGAGTATGACATGGGAATGGTGCCCTTGAAACACTATCACTCGGTCCCTAGAGAAACCGACACGACGCAACGACTCACTTACTCTATTCGGTTTGTACCTCATTTGCAAAATTATTATTCGTAAGGCGTTTCCAAGGGGCTGCGTGTTTGTTTCGACAAGCTGCTGTCGCTATCGTCTCCACTAGCCACATCACTAGCCACATACAAACTTCACATCATCTACGGAGTACATGGAAGCCCATTCGATCGCTACGACTTTCGCCGCTGCAAGTCTCTCGCATGGTAGGTCATCTCCGGGTTTTGAGGTTCTATCTCTCCCTACCTTATGTAAGTACGTACCAATTTTCCCTACTTTAAGTATGCGAATCCAGCTACCGGGACGGGCAGACATGAAAATCTCACGACGGATAATTGTTCAAGAATCTTGAAGGGGAATAACTCTACCATCAGGGCTGTGGACCCCCACGAATTTTCTCCTCGGGGGATGACTGGAATTACCTTATGAAAACTTAGACGTAGTACTGGGATGGAATTCCAGCTCGGTAAAACGTGCTTAGAATGTTTCATGACGTCAAGTAAATGCGGGCGATCTGACTGGCGAGATTCCACCGAGGTTGAATGAACCTTGGAAGTCTACTTGTCGCCGTGAATATTATCCCATGAAATCCAAGCTGCCTGCAGTACGCAATACCTTTGATGAATATCTGTGCATATTGTAAGTAGCAGGATACTCATTAGCTACATGTATCGGGCATACCGGGGTAGGGACTGAGAGAGAGAAAACGAGTGCTCGTGTCACCGTGTGCTGGCTGACAATTCACATTCATAGCAACTCGTACTGAATTGGGATCAATGCAGTTCTCGCGACCAATAGAAGCTCTAGAAGCTCTTCAACCCCAAGGCCCCACGTCTCCTCCCTCTCCGACGGGGCCGATGTCGCCTTAGAAAGCCCAGGTTAGAACAGGCTTCTATCAACTTTAAAAGAGTCTAGAACTTAGACCAACTGAGGTATTCAGTATCCAGGCAACATGATAGTCTTCGGACGACAAGGCGTAGCTTCAGCCCCAAGTTTAAAGAGCCCCAACCAACACTGAGATGGTCGCATACAACTAATGCCTAGTACACTCCGCGCTGATGTCTTGAGTCGACGCGGAAGCGCCCCCGTTCGGCCGGCCGGGTCTCTGATCCATAAACCAGAGCATGTGCGCAAATGGATTCTCAACTTCATCCCACCTCTCCAAGTCCATCACACGAGACTTCTGCGGCTTCCCTGCTCGTCCGCGGCGTAGCGTCCATGGGTGCATAACTTGGAAGTCTAGCATCGCAACATCGAAGTCTAGAAGCAAAGACTCAGTTACCCTCGTATACATCTAGGGATACCTACCTAGCCTACCTAGGTAGGTACTAAGTAACGCGAACATGACGTACCTAGATAGAAAACGAGTCACTCATCGCCCTTTCTGCCTCTATTATGTACCGAAAATACCAAAAAGGGTACCGTCCGAAGTAGGGCATGGTGGGTAGCGTGGTAGTACGGGTTGGGACGTACCTACTTAGTAGGAGGTAGTAGGTAGTAGGTACCTAGGTAGTAGGTAATAGGTAATAGGTAAGCGTCATGTGTGAGTGGGCAACGGTGGCAGAGTGGGCAACATCATCCCCGTCCAGAAATTCTCTTCACGGCAAGTCGCCTCCCCTACCTACCGCTACCTATTGGGGATATTTTAGAAGGCGAGTTCCTTCTGCTGCTTGCTGATGCTTTTCTCGCTCGATAATTCCTCATCATCACCATCATTGGCATCATCTTGGTTGATTCAGGTTGTTGTTGTTGATTTGGGTTGACTCGTCCGAATGCGCCCGTGTCGCTATCAAATGAACAATCACAGCAATTACTTCCTCCGCGGTGCTATCTATAAGTGAAGGAGAACAGCGTTAACAACTTGTCACCTCATCCTCAAGAACGATTGCAACAATCCCCCCGGTTCTACAGCGGATCATCATGGCTACAACGAGGCCTGTCTTTGTGCTGACGCACCCGCGGGCCTGCTCCACTGCTTTCGAGAGAGTTAGTCTACTATTAGCCCTCCCCCCGGGAAACATTGTCCAATCAGAAAAGAGAAAGGCTAATCGTGATCTCTCTCCTCTACCTATGTCCTCAGGTCTTCATGACCCGTCGAGACATTCTTGAGTGTGCCCACGAGCCCTTCGGCGATGCTTTCTATTATGGCCCCGAGAGGCTGAGTGATCGCTATGCCAATGACGAGGACGCCAGACAAGAGAGTGGCTTCTCCAAAACGACGTATCGGGATGTCTTCAATCGGCTGGAACGAGACGGCAGCGAGGTTCGACATCTCCTCCACCCCCCAAGGCCATCTTGCACCCCTTTCGGACCCCCCTGAAACATCAAGTCAACTTTATTGATTTCGTCTCTCTTTCTCTCTCTCGATGTCATCTACTTCGATCGCAAGTGCGATTGATATAAGCTTCTTGTCACACGCAAGCTCTCAATTCCAGGTGACGAACTACAATTATGTCTTCACGTCTGGTTACCGTTCCTGAAGATCAAGTCACATCCCATGATTTATCGTGGGATAGTGGGTCGTACCTCAGAAGCCTCTTCGAGTATTCTTGTCCCGAGCACCCCAATCTCAAGCTGGTAACGTAGAGAACGGAACGAGAGGACCCCCCCTTTCGGAGTATCCCCTCGCGATCCCTTTCCTTGCTATATGTCTCCGTCACCAAAGGGGGTCCCCAACATCATCCATCTCACAGCGGCTGTTGAGACAAGAACAAAGAACATGCTTCATCCCCCCAAACACACCAGCGCGATCATTAAGAGTGTAGCATCTGGAGATTTGACACACTGAATGATTCTTTTACTCACTCGACCCCGACAGGGCAAGCGTGTCTTTGTCAAGGACATGGCTTACTACTTGATGCCCCCGGACGGAAAGCCCCCTTCCATCGCCCCGTCTCTGCGTCAGGACGCATCGACATCAAAGACGAATGGGGATTCCGGCGCCAGCGCCAACGGCGTACACCACCACGACGAGCCGGGCAATCCGACGGTGGTGCCCCGAGCGCGCCTCGAGAAGTTCCACTGGACCTTCCTGATCCGGCACCCGCGGCGCGGGATCCCGTCGTTTCTGCGGTGCTGCGTGCCGCCGCTGGACGACGTGACGGGCTTCAAGGACTTCATGGCCAACGAGGCCGGGTACGCGGAGCTGCGGCGGCTGTTCGACTACCTGCGGGAGCAGGGGATCGTCGGGCCCCAGCTCGCGGACCACGAGACGGAGCCCGTGTTGGGGCAGGAGGGCCAGGGCCAGGTGCGTGTGACCGTCATCGACGCCGATGACCTCCTGGACCACCCGGAGCCCGTCGTCCGCGCCTTCTGCCGCGAGACGGGCATCCCCTTCGACCCGGACATGCTCAAGTGGGGCGACGACGAGAACCAGAAGTACGTCTCGGACGCGTTCGCCAAGTGGATCGGCTTCCATAACGACGCTATCAACAGCACGTGTCTGGCCGCCAGGACTAATCATCACGTACGTGTTTTCTTCTGTCTATCTCCCTCCTCTCTCTCTCTCTCTCTCTCTATTCCCCGGGCTCTCCGCCTTAGGGTTCCCCCGTTGCGCCCCCTTGCAATCTGGCTCGTGAGTTTTCACACCATGAGTCGAGCCGGTATTGCACGTACGCACCCGAGAGCTTCTTCCGTCTCCCGATTGTCGATTATTGCAGCAGTAAGAATGACCTTCACACCTTTCTAACTTGTCGCGTCTTTTTTTTTTTCTTCAACAGGCGACCCCCACCGAGCAAGGCGAGAACGAGCAGTGGCGGGAGAAGTACGGCGAGAAGCATCAGAAGGTGATCCGGGATTGCGTCGACGCCAACGTGCCCGACTACGAGTACCTCAAGTCTTTCGCTCTCAAGTTCTGAAAGTTTTGGTATGGTATCTCCCGAAGCGCGTTCTGATGGATTTTTCTTTTCGCCTTCTGGGACCTACACGAATAGACGAGAGAAAAGAAAAGAAAAGAAAAGAAAAGAAGGAAGGAAGATAAGAAGATAATACAAGGATTGGTACAAATTTATATAGTACTGTACATTTTTTATAGTGTGTCTGTCTATCTGTTGTTTCCTCGAAAAACCGTCCTTTTACGGCAAGTAATACATATTATATATATATACATATGGAGACAGGAGGGATGATAAGAAAAAAAAAGGGGGGGAAGGGGGGGGGGGGGGGGGGGGGGGGGGGGGGAAATGATACACTTAGCTTTTCGTTTGGTAGTCTAGCTTGTGTGTGTTTGTTTTTTCTTCCCGGGTAATAATAAGGGGAATTTGATAAAAAGCCCCCTTTACCATCCGTCCGTCCCCCCTTTCTTCCGGCCAAGTTCTTAAACAGAAGTCTGTCTGTCTCAGCAGCATACCATCGTGGAACAAAATTCCTTTTTTCTCTTTCTTCAGAGTAATTGCTCCTCCTCCTGTCTCAATTTCTTCTTGGGCGGGTCTTGTATCGTGACCACCTTTGACGCCGGCGGTGGCGCCTCGGTCTCGGCCTCCTTATTCTTCGATCCCTCGGCGGCGCTCTCAGTAGTAACAGTAACAGTAGCACCACCATCACCATTACTACCATCATCACCGTTCTCCAGCTCTTCTATCACCTCGGGCTCGATGGGCTCGATGGGCTCGTACGTGGCGGAGTCGAGGGCGGCGTGGGTCACGCTGGGGCTCCAGGAGGGGGCGAACCCCTTGTCGAGCTCGTCGACCCAGAAGATCTGGGTGCGGACGAGGCCGACGACGAGCCCTTCGGCGTTGGTGACGGGGCGGCCCTCGGCGTCCTTGGGCACGAAGTAGTCGTCCTCGCGCGGGGTGCCGACGAAGGCGCCGGCGTACTCGTCCTCGGTCATGCGCGTCACCACCTTGGTGCCCTTGCCCAGGCCCTCGAGCACGGCGGCCATGTCGGCGACGGTCTCGGCCTTCTGGTCGTGCACGAGGCGCTGCTCGCGCTCGCCGCGGTCCAGCGGCCGGCCCGTCGACCGGTGCACCAGCTTGTCGTCCCGCCACGCCAGCGCGTGCAGCGTCTTGCACTCCCGCAGCCGCTGGTACGCGCTCAGGCCCACGGGGCCCAGGCCCGTCGGGAACTGGATCACGGCCATCGGACGCCACCGGTCGCGCCGGAACTTGGACGGCTTGACCTTCCGCGGGGTCCACAAGATCTGGCGGAGGGCTCGGGACGCCTGGGAGAAAAAGGGGGAGAAGAAGAATGTTAGCAAGGGATGTTGTTGCTTGGTTGTGTTTGTTTTATGTGGTCGTTCGATTATCGATTACTCGCTTGCTCGCCCATTGGTTGGTTTGTTCGTGGTGCGTTTGCATTGGTAAAGGAGGGAAAGGGGGGAGTGAATGAACGATACAGTGGTAGTGGAAAAAACAATAACATCGAAAGGGGGTCGGGGAAGGATTGGGGGGGCTTGTGCGACGTACCTTTATTACGGACGAGTGTGAGTACAGCGTCAAGCCGCTGAGGATGTCATTGAATACCCAGATCTTCTCGCCATGATGGGGGTCCTCTGCATATGGGCCCGGAGGCTTATTCGGCTCGTCGTCCGACTTCTTGTTCCTCTTCTTGGCCGCCGCCTTGGCCGCCGACCGTCTGGCGCTCTTGCTCTTCAACCGTATGCTCATCTGCGAGATGCCTATCGAGAGCCTGCTGAGCTGGCCTGTGATCGACGTCGTACCCAGCAGTGATGACATTGTGAATGCAGGTCTATCATCTAGGAGCCACCGAGGGCTGACGGTGCTTTGGGTGTTCGTGTCGGTCGTGGGATAGATGGATGGGTGGATGGGACGGAGTGAATTGGATTTGAGCTCTCTTTCTCAGCTCGTCTGGTAGAGAGCTATCGATTTTCGCCGTTCGAAAAATCAATTCGCGATATGCACAGGTATGGGCCCAGGTACGTACCTAAAAATACAGGGGCCGGGGGTTCCAGTGGTGCTTTCTGGGCAGGGGGTTCCAGAGGTGGTACCGTGAGGTCTCCACCTGCATCGGGGATCAGCGGAAGAAGTATTCCGCCGATTACCGATCATCCCCTGGATGGACGCTGGGCACTGGAGTGGAAGCCTGAAACTGCCCACCTGGGCAGCGCTCCAGCCGCCACCTGGAGTGCCCCTCATTCTGATACGTATCTAGGTACCTACGTAACGTATGTACCTCCGGATACCTACATCAGCTCCGGTGCACCTGGGCAATCAGTCCGTGAAGCCGGGATTTTCATCAAGATAATAACTCATAATGATCACAATGAAGCTAGGTAAATGTGATAAAGAAGAAAAAGGTCATTATGGCATAATAGGTAGGTGATGCGTTGAGAATCGTGTATTAGACTATGGCCATAATGCCCACTCCTCAAGGTAGCTGGCGGACTGGAGGTATGTACTTAAGTATGCCCCCACCAATAGCTGAATGCAGATCCCATGGAAACTTCGCGCGGTTTCTCCAAGCTCGAAGAAGCTTCACGATTCCCTGATGGAAGCCCGATGATGTAGCTGGGCGTTGCCAGGCCCGTCCAGAAACGCTCAATAAGTTCCAAGTCTCTCTCTCTCGCCTGATTCTGCTTCGAAGTCGTCCGTTGCGCAGTTGCTTCTCCACCTGGCAATACAAGATAAAAATCAAGGAAAGCTTCCTTTTTTCTCTTTTTCTACTTACTTCGTAGTCATCATACTTTCTACACACAGAAACAACCAACATAATCCAAAGCTGAGACGAGACACCCAACCATCTCGCTATTTTCCTTTCCTTGTCGCATGATACCCCTACCACATACATCCTCATCCTCATACTCATACGCATAATCTGTATACAACAACCTCAACCTTACCCACTTGGACTGCCATACCGAAGTCTCATTTTCCGACACTGTGTTCGATCGTGTTGAACAACACAACCGCTCCTCACCATGACCGCCCGCATGGAATTCACCGACCGGGGCAAGAAGGCCTTGGAAGATGCCATGACTCTTGCGGAGCAGTATGCTCACTCCCAACTCTTACCCGTCCACCTCGCCGTCTCCCTACTAGATCCGCCCCCAGACCAGTCGAAGGACCTGCAGAATGCACCCCCCGGTTCCAACCACAGTCTCTTCCGCCAAGTTGTCGAGAGGGCACATGGCGACCCTCAGGCATTCGATAGGGCTCTCAAGAAGTCTTTGGTCCGTCTACCCAGCCAAGACCCTCCTCCCGAGAACGTCTCCATGTCACCGTCCTTTCATAATGTCTTGAGGAAAGCTCAGGAGCTACAAAAGACCCAGAAGGATACATACATCGCGGTAGATCATCTGATCACCGCCCTGTCGGAAGATTCCTCTATCGCCAACGCGCTCAAGGAAGCCAACATTCCCAAGCCCAAGTTGGTACAAGATGCCATCCAGACCATTCGCGGGACCAAGAGGGTAGATTCCAAGACCGCCGACACCGAGGAGGAGCACGAAAACCTCGCCAAGTTCACCATCGATATGACCGCCATGGCAAGGGAAGGCAAGATCGATCCCGTCATCGGACGAGAAGAAGAGATCAGAAGGGTCATCAGAATTCTGTCTCGACGAACCAAGAACAACCCCGTCCTGATCGGTGAGCCGGGTGTCGGTAAAACCACCGTCGTCGAGGGTCTAGCTCAGCGAATAGTCAATGCCGATATCCCAGACAACCTTGCCGCTTGCAAGCTGCTCTCCCTCGATGTCGGTGCCCTGGTCGCCGGGAGCAAATATCGCGGAGAGTTTGAGGAGAGGATGAAGGGAGTGCTGAAGGAGATCGAGGATTCCAAGGAGATGATCGTCCTGTTCGTCGACGAGATCCACCTGCTCATGGGTGCCGGATCTTCGGGCGAGGGCGGCATGGACGCTGCCAACCTCCTCAAGCCCATGCTGGCACGCGGCCAGCTGCACTGTATCGGTGCTACCACCCTCGCCGAGTACCGAAAATACATCGAGAAGGATGCCGCCTTCGAACGACGATTTCAGCAGGTCATCGTCAAGGAGCCCAGCATACCGGAGACCATCTCCATCCTCCGAGGTCTGAAGGAGAAGTACGAGGTCCACCACGGTGTCAACATTGCCGACAGCGCTCTCGTCTCCGCAGCCAACCTCGCCGGACGATACCTCACCTCGCGACGTCTTCCCGACTCCGCCGTGGATCTCATCGACGAAGCCGCCGCCGCGGTCCGAGTCGCCCGAGAATCACAGCCGGAAATCATCGATTCCCTCGAGCGCAAGCTGCGACAGCTCAGAATCGAAATCCACGCCTTGTCTCGAGAGAAGGACGATGCCTCCAAGGCGCGTCTCGAGATCGCCAAGAAGGACGCCGAAAACGTCGAGGAGGAGCTGAGACCGCTGCGGGAGAAGTACGAGAGCGAGAGGCAACGAGGCAAGGACATTCAGGAAGCCAAGGTGAAACTTGACCAGCTCAAGGTCAAGGCGGAGGACGCCGCCAGAATGGGCGACCATGCACGTGCTGCCGATCTTCAATACTACGCCATTCCCGAGCAGGAGCAGATGATCAAGCAGCTCGAGAAGCAGAAGGCTGCGGCCGACGCGGCGCTCAGCCGAAATCCCGAGACTGAAGGCTCCATGGTCACCGACGTCGTCGGACCGGACCAGATCAACGAGATCGTCGCACGCTGGACCGGTATTCCCGTCACGCGACTGAAGACGTCCGAAAAAGAAAAGCTTATCTTGATGGAGAAGGCTCTGGGCAAAATCGTCGTCGGCCAAAAGGAAGCCGTCCAGTCGGTCTCTAACGCCATCAGACTGCAGCGATCTGGGCTCAGCAACCCCAACCAACCTCCCAGCTTCCTGTTCTGTGGTCCCTCTGGAACGGGTAAGACGCTACTTACCAAGGCGCTTGCCGAGTTCCTGTTCGACGACCCCAAGGCGATGATCCGCTTCGACATGTCTGAATATCAGGAACGGCACGCCCTTAGTAGAATGATCGGTGCGCCCCCGGGTTATGTTGGCCACGACGCTGGTGGACAACTGACCGAGGCTCTCCGTCGGAAGCCCTTCTCGATCCTGCTGTTCGACGAAGTAGAGAAGGCCGCCAAGGAGATTCTGACCGTCATGCTTCAGCTCATGGATGACGGAAGAATCACCGACGGCCAAGGTCGTGTCGTCGACGCGAGGAACTGTATTGTCGTCATGACATCCAACCTGGGTGCCGAGTTCCTGTCTCGCCCGTCTGGTCGCGATGGCAAGATCGACGATACCACACGGGAACTTGTCAACACCGCCCTGCGGAATTACTTCCTTCCCGAGTTCCTCAATCGTATCAACTCGATCGTCATCTTTAACAGGCTGACCCGGAAGGAGATCCGGAGGATTGTCGACCTGCGGATCAGCGAGATCCAGAAGCGACTCGAGGACAACGATCGCAACATCCGCATCGAAGTCTCGGACGATGCCAAGGACTACCTGGGCAGTGCCGGATACTCGCCAGCGTACGGTGCCAGGCCCCTGGCGAGACTTATCGAGAAGGAAGTGCTCAACCGAATGGCTGTTCTCATCCTGCGCGGGGCCATTAAGGATGGGGAGACGGCTAGGGTGGTGATGCAAAACAACAAGATCGAAGTGCTCCCCAACCACAGCGACAGCGACTTGGATGACGATATGTTGGTGGATGATGATGATGCCGTCGATGATGTGATACCAGATGGCATGGACGAGGATATATACGACTAAGACTGGCAGCAGGATGATGAAATGACGAATGATGAGTTGAAGTCTGGCGTTTTGCGTACTGGCACAGGCGGTCGGTCATTCTAGGTTTATTATGTACATACTTGCTGCAAAGCACCCGGTTTCTAATGGTTGTGAAAGCCTTATAATAAGGGTGGCTACTTGATTTCCGAAAAGTTTGAGCAATGGGTAAAAGTAGATTAATTGAGATTACCCTATGCTAACAACGTTTTTGACTGCACTGCTTCGTTGATGAATGTGACTAAGGTTGTTCTCCCCCCTCCCCTAGACACTTGACTCGGCCTTCGCTCCATGATCATCGTGAGACACCGTCTCCTCGACTACCTACCACCTAGTAGATTACCCCGTAGATTATATATCTACCTAGCCTTCCTGAGATACTACCTACCTAGGTAGGTAATAGTGTCAATTGAACAAGTCGGCGCCCCATACGTCATAGATTCGAGACGCGCCTTAGAACCAGCCTCTCGAAATAATAAGCAAACATGAATTATTACAAGAATGCCTTGACGAAGTCCGAGTCAGACATCCGCGATCACAAACTCAATGGGCCTACGTATCAGACTACTCGCAGGTGCCCGTGGTATCTTACATCCCCCAGCGCATCATCCTCTATCTCGTCCTAGTCTCGTCTATATCACCGTTCGTCAGTACAGAACTAGTAGTAGTAACAACAAGACCAAGACCAAGACCAAGACCAAGACCAAGACCAAGATTGCCTCCTCTTCCTCATCCTCGTCGTCATCTTCATCTTCATCTTCATCGTTAAAACCCCCTGATCAGAAGAAGAAGAAGGAGAAGCAGAAGCAGGAGCAGGAGCAGGAGCAGCAGCCCAAAATGACAGAGACGAAGAAACACGCACGTTCCCAGTCGACGGACGACGTCCTGAAGCACCCGTCGACCAAACGCGCGAAGGAGATCGACGGCAAGGACAACCCGTACGAGCAGCTCATGAAGCGCTTGGAAGGGGAACAACAGAAAGTAGGGGAGAAGAAGGAAGAGGAGATCCGCAACGTGCTCCACTGGTTCCGGAGCAAGGACCTCCGGGCCGAGGATAACCGGGCCCTCATGGCGGCGTCGGCGAAAGCTCAGGAGGGGGGAGTCAAGGAGGGAAGAAAAACCAAGGGGGGGAAAGGGTCCGGGTCCCTGCTCATCACGTGTTTCCTCTACTCGCCCGAGGACCTCGAGTGGCACGGCACGAGCCCGGCGCGCGCCGACTTCATGCTCGAGACGCTGCGGCGGCTGAGGGAGCAGCTGCGGGAGGAGCTGGACATCCCGCTCGTCGTCCTGACGGCGGAGACGCGGGGGCAGAAGGGGGAGGTGGTGAGCCGGTTCGCGCGGGAGAACGACGTGAGTCACGTCTTTGCCAACCTCGAGTACGAGGTCGACGAGCTGCGGCGCGACTTGGATGTGTGCGAGCGGCTTGAAGAAGGCCAAGGCGTCCGAGGAGGGTTCCATCTGCTGCACGACCAGACCATAGTCGTTCCCGGGACGCTGAGGACGGGCGCGGGAGGTCCCATGAAGGTGTTCACGCCGTATCACAAGGCATGGCTGGACGAGGTGAGGGGGGATCCGGGGTTGATTGATGTGGTGGGTCTGCCGGCCAAGAATGATCGCGACGATGATGACGCGAAGAGAAAGGAGAAACTACTCAAAAAACTCTTCGACCACGAAGGCGATATCCCCGAGCTACCGCCCTCGAAACGGTTTCCGTCGGACCAGGACCGCGACCGCATACGCAAGCTCTGGCCCCCGGGCCACGCGGCCGCGGTCGACAGGCTGAGGGGGTTCCTGGAGAACAAGGTCGACACGTACGCCGAGAACCGGTCCACGCCCGCGGCCGACAACTCGAGCCGGCTGTCGCCGTACTTCGCGTCGGGCGCGCTGTCGGTCCGCGAGGCGCTGTCGATGGCGAGGGCGCTGAAGATTGGGAGGAATAAGGATGGGAATGGGAATGGGAATGGGGCGGATTTTGGGGGTTGTGATAAAGGTCTTGCGGTAGGTAGTTTTTCTGCTTATTGAAACCTTCCCCCGGATATCTATCTATCTGTCTGCCAATCTCTCTATCTACCTAGACCTAGGCAGACACACCACACACCAAAAAAAAAAGGAGGGGGAGGGGGGAGGATGAAAAGAAACGCACACTGACACTTCTCTCTTCTCCGCGCCTCCTGAATAGTCCTGGGTCCGCGAGATCGTCTTCCGCGAGTTCTACCGGCACGTCATGACCACGACGCCGCACGACGCGATGAACCTGCCGCAGAACCTCAAGTTCGACTTCGTGGAGTGGGAGGACGACGAGGAAGGGTGGCGCCGGTGGCGCGAGGGCACGACGGGCGTGCCGTTCGTCGACGCCGGCATGCGGCAGCTGCGGGCCGAGGCCTACATGCACAACCGGCTGCGCATGAACGTGAGCTCGTACCTGCGGACGTGCCTCCTGCTGGACTATCGGAGGGGCGAGAGGTTCTTCGCTGAGACGCTGGTCGATTGGGATTTGTGTAATAGTGAGTTTTTTTTTTTTCCTTTATTCTTTTGTCTCTCTCTTTTCATGCGACACACGTTCGTTGCCTCACCCCCCCCCCCCCCCCCCCCCCCCCATACTCATCTTCGTCTTCTTCTTCTTCTTCTTCTCCTCACCAATCTCGTATAGACACCCAGGGCTGGGAGCCGAGCTACACCGTCTTCAACCCGATCACGCAGGCCGAGAAGTGCGACCCCGACGGTGACTACATCCGCAGGTGGGTCCCGGAGCTGAAGGACGTCCGGGGCAAGGCCGTCTTCGACCCGTATCACCGCCTAGACAAGAAAGAGTTCGAGAAGCTGGGCTACCCGGAACCGCACGTCGACTTCAAGGAGAGCAAGGAGAGGTGCATTCAGAGGTATAAGCGGGATATGGCCGATGCTGATCCTTGAGTTTCCTTTCGGGGAAGGGGTTCGGGGAGGTCTGGATCAGATATAAGGGGGGGGTTGGGGTTGGAAAAGGGGTAGACTAAGAGCCAGAATTCTAGAATTGCGGGTTTTCCATGATCATTATACCTTTGAACGGGTAAAGTTGCTATCAATCAGTCTGAAGTAACTCGCATCGAATCTCTACACCTTGGCTTGTCCATGTACCATGAGAGTCCGTCCATTCGCGTCGGAACTCGCAATGTCGAGTCATGATTCAAGGGGGAGAGACTCGATCTACCTAGGTAGCTGATCAAAGCTGCAACTTGGTGTATTCAGGGGACAAGTGGCACCCGAATGGGGTGTAGACTATGTGTCCTGTCATGGCATATTACACCTATGCAGCCAGACAGTCCGGGGCACAGAGTCTGACCCGTTCATGGGATCATCACGTCATTCCTCACATATCGTGGTTTCTCACTGACATGAGCCGCATCGCAAAAAGTCCGTCCTAGATCTCTCTACAGGTGCTCGGAGTCGTCAGACCTTCTCAAAGCACATGATAGCATACCGAAATGTGCCGTTCGCGTATCCTCTTCTCATCGCCCTGAAGGCTTGCAGGAAGGCTAAGCCGTCTCGCCCCTGCGATATAGCAAACGCCCATAGCGAGGGCGATGATACAAGAGACCATGATATATCCCTGTCGAAAATGGGTCAGTTGATTGGATGCTACACGAATCTGTATTCGTGAAAAAAGGGGAGGCGTTACCAGGTCTTGGCGACTTCTTTGCTGATATCAATAGGGGCTTGCTTGACACGAAACCCTGCCTCCTTCGCCATTGCGACTTTGTGTGAGAAACTGTCAGCTTCGTATCTCACTCCGGCCGCAGACTTGGCTTATTCTACTACGTACCATACTCGTCGGCGGTGTAGAGACGAGGTAGAAGCATGCCGTCCTCGATAGGCTTGATGTCCATCTCCTCCTGCTCCCGCGACAAATCGCTAGCCTTGAACCAATCCGCGATTACAAGACGAGCCGACCCCTTCTCCGCTGGGTTCAAGAGCGAATATGACGAGGAAAAGAAGAGCTGCTTATTGGGGAAATGGGACAGAGCTTCGGAGATCCAGACGCAATCGAGACTCTTGGTGGGCCCGTCACTGGAGCGAAAATGATCCAACATCTTCTCCGCGTCGAGCTCGAGAAACCGAACTTCGCCGTCCCCCGCATACTTGTAAGATCCAGAGGCGGATAGCTCACCGGAGCCGCCCAGCGACTTAGTCTCCTCGAGGGTCAGTCGCTTCGCGATCTCTACTTGGCGTCCACTGATGGTGATGCCGGTGACATGGCAGCCGTGCTCCTTAGCAAGGAACCGACTCGTTCCTCCGATACCGCAACCAACATCGAGCACTTGGGCGCCTTCGGGTAGGCTTGAAATCTCCAGCAGGTAGTTGATGAGATTGACCTGAGCCTCCTCCTTAGTTTCGTTGCCCGATTTCCAGTACCCGTGGTGGATATGCTGGCCCCTGTAATGACGTCAGCGAGGGCATCATCATCATCATCATCATCAGGGGTGTTCGATTCGACGATGGAGGGTAAAATCATATCGACGATACTTACCATAGCGAATAGTAGTAATCGGAAGCGATCTCGTAGTGCTTCTTGATTCGATCTTTCAGCGACTCGAAAGAGCCATGGGCCTCGACGCCTGGGATCTCATGCTGATCTCCGGGATGCTGCTGCTGCTGATTGGAGGCCGGCAGTAGTTCATTCTGGGTCTGTGCCATGTTGGGATGGGATGAGAGAAAGCAGCGACGCCGTCAAACCTGATTTGACTTCAGCAACCAGGCAACTTGATTCGGAACACCAACAAAAAAAGATAATGTGAATGGGGCAGAGTTAACCTTGGAAAGATTCTAGGTTAGGTTATGATTCTTCTGCGCCTGCCACCTGCTTTTACTTTCAGGTGGCTGCTGCGAAGGTAAGTATGACGATCATACTCACGACAGCGGCACTCCCCGCTCACTGAAACCCCAAAGCGGGTAGCCATTGCCTTTCCTGTCAACGAAAGACTCCAGCGACACATTTTGTACTCAAAACGTGCGATAAGAGAGCCGTCTGACGTTGTACCCGTGGATGCATTTTATCCCTTTCGTACGACCTTGTCCTCAACAACACCCAACGACCAATTGCCTCCGTCCCATCAGAACTATTTATACTTACCCCTGATCCATAATCCAACACCCCAGTCTCACGAGGCCAACCAACCAACGGCACCGCAACTACAGACTACACCCAAAACAGACTGCCCCCAGAGCCAAACGGCTCTGCCATGCTGAAGAAGGAACAGGTGTAGGCTCGAGGAATGAAATGCAGACCTCCTTGCTTGGTCCGCTTCGCCTCACGAAGTGCCTGCCGCCGTTGCAGTGAAGACTGGTGGTTTCCCGCAACCCCCACCAGTGCCGTCATCGATGCGTTAAGGTACACGCTTCGACATTTGCAGCTGATGAGGTCATGGGAATATCTCCGGAGAAGTTGGTCCATCTCGGACTTGGGGAAGTACATGGCTCCTGTCGAGGGATACCCAGCTGCAGCATGACATCCTCGAGATCCTTGACATTGCTCGCCTGCGCGTCGCCTCAAATCTTTTCAACGCCGTGAAAGAATCCCCCGGGCAAAGCAACGATCTCTGCCCGAACAAATCCATGAGGGAGGGAGGTGGCGTTCGATATACATCAGTGACATCCTCACATCATGCTAAACGCCCCCTGAACGATATGCTGGCGTGGTAAGCGAGGCTGCCAATAGTGCTCTACCAAACGTCGGAAAGCAGCCCTCCTTGAGTGGCGTACTTTTGGCAAGGCATCTGCCATGAGTTCGTTCATTCCGGCCTCTGGATATACATCGACCAAGTCATCGTGGATATTGTGCGTCGGCAGCTTTGGTCTGCTATGTCTGCCGGCTTGGTGACAAGTTGAATATTCATGGGTTACTCAGGGGCTTCGAAAGGCCGTCTACGGGCCATGGACAGCGAACTATCCACCGTCGCCGTCAATCTTTGTCCATAAGAACCGCATCTGAGGTCTATCCGTATCAAAGACCAGCAGTGGCGAGTAACCTTAGGTTTCTATGCTATATTCGAAAGGCTGGGAAACCTGAAAACGTTACCGGCAGCCAAATACGCCCCATTCCCACTGATCACGCTGGCCATCGTTACCACTTTTTGCTCCAATCACCGCGGAACGCAAGATTTCCTTCCTAGTTCCTGATACCTGGCTCCGACTTTGGCGAACTGGACATTACCCCCAAAATCAAGGCATGGGAACATGCGCGTGGGTGGGAAAGCGGGAAGCGGAAGAGTAAAACAACGCTACCGCTAAGTATGCACAGCCTATCGAGCCTCACGATACTCGATACCCCTGCTCTAGATGCATGAGGAACATACTGTCAGCTCAGGGGACGTGCATACGCAACGGCTGTCCGGCACCATGCTTATTTCCCCGCGCCGCCAAGCCTCAGCGACAGCTGATCTATGGGAAGGCGGGAAAGCTGAAAGTAGGTGTTGCGAGACTCGTAAATAGCACGATGGGAGAGCATCATCGCTATCCCTAGCCTTCTTCATCTTCTATAGGCCAACTTCTAGAATCGATCAGATACGATGGCGACGCTGACTCTCGTGAGCCCGACACCCCCGATAACCTCGCCGCCAACGGCACAGTTTACTCCGGCGCCAGGATGTCTCGATCCAGGCAACATCTGGGAAGTGACGACGAGCTGCTATCTGGACGTTAGGACCAGTATCCAGTTTCCAGACTGGCTGACCTGCACCGTGGCTAACTTTGGTGCCCCGGAATGGAATGACCCGTCGTGCGCCGTGCCGTATCCTCCGCAGACAACGGTGGATGGTGAGGTGAGATACTATGCGGATTGCCCTGCCGGATACACTGTGGCCAGGTTAGTAACAAAGGAACCTCCATATCCTAGGCTTCTCATTTATGCTTTCACACATGACTGGAGGACTCGCCGAAATTCCTGGAAAGAGCATCTGTTAATCCCGTAATGCGATATAGATCTTCCTCGTACCCAGGGTGGTACAGCTGGGAACACGAGGGCGAGTTCGACATCACGGCCTATGACTTTGGTTGCTGTCCAACGTAAGCAATCTTCCATAAGCTATATCGCGGCGAGTCGTCATTATGAGCTGACTGGATTCCAGGCAATACAACTTCGAGATCGGCACCGAAACCATTGACCCCAAGCAGCACACGAGCACGGAACACGACGGCCGGGTGTACAGTCTCTTCATCTTTCCCTTCCCCGGGTGCTCGGCAACGTCGGTCTCGGAGCTGTCCGGCAGTGCCATTGCGATGGAGACAACGTCGAACACTATGGCCTGGGACAAGCGCGAGGCTGCCGTGACCAAGACATGGGACTACGAAGACGGGACCCTGTACGCGCACCGGGAATATTTCACGTACACCGTCTATCAGGGAACCCATACTTGCTACGAGAGCTGCTCGACCTGGTTCTCCTACTATTACCCGGACGGCGTCGCGCCACTCACCGTCACAGCCCCGGTCGAGAGTCCGACCACCATCAGTGCACCATACTCGCCCACTTCGGACTCGCCCCTTTCAGACTCGACGATAACGTCCCAGCAGACGCCGCAAAGTACTGGTCCTTCCACGGAGAGTAACGTGGCAGCTTTATCTTCGTCGTCTTCGGCTACCATCCCCCCAGAGAGTACAGCCAGCCAGCCATCTCTGGTTTCCGCGGATCGGGAGAGCCCGAGTGACATAGGAGCACCGAGTGCAGGGTCTACTGATGTTGCTCAAGGTGTAGGCGCGGCCGTGGGCCCGATGGCTTTCAGTGTCATATCAGTCATTGCATTGGCACTGGTCCTCTACTGACCCTAGAAGACTTCCCAAGCGGGGGACTCGCAGTATAGTGTAATAAACTAACCTACCTAAGTTCAAGTTGCCCATGTCAGCGCCTTTAATTCTCGAGGCAACAGAAGTATCAGGAAGCCTCATACGCAACTAGGTTCTCCTGCCACCCCCCGTCTGCTTGATAAACTGGTGCCATTCCAACTGGGTACCAGAATTTGACTTGACGTAATTGAAACAGAAGCAGCCAGAAAAGGACATTATATTCCCGCAGTCACGTCATAAGAGGAGGTGACATATGCCTAGGCGATTCCGGAAGCGGCCGTGTTATTGGTGAAAGGTAAATAGGGGTTGGAAGGGCATTGCTCGCACCGCAACATGGAACTGAACTATCACGACAATAGGCTCAGCAAGCACATGCTTGATTGGGGACGTCCGGTTCCTATCGGCAATGCTTTCCCTGCCGTGACAGATCAGCCTCGTGAGAAGGATCAGGCAGTAAACGTAGCATCGATCTCGTGTTCCTCCGAGCTAAAGATCACCACAAATCGGTCTCGGAATCCCATAATCTCCACCTTCGGCTTCGGTAAAGGATATATAGTTCTGGCTTTACCAAGTGACCCAGAGTTCCTGGAGCTAGAGCGGGTGAAGCCGCAGCGCCACCTCACCGGCGCAATCTTATTTGAAGCTGAAGCTGTCAAATACTGTCACCTACGTCACCCGGGAAGAGCTTAAAGAATTAAGCTCGGTCACTGCAGACAGGCGGCGTCCCCATCTTTGTCCAAGTGAACAGATAGACAAGAACTGTCAACTCCCTGACATCCATTTAACCCCCCCCGGCCAGGTAGCCGCGAGACGGTCTGCTACTGCTACTCCTTATGCTTCTGCTTTTGCTCCTGCTCAAGGTTGGGGTAAGAGCACTCTGCCACATGGGGATGATGACTTCGTTACTCGATAACGAAGCAGACCCGGTGGCGGCCCAGAGGGCCAACACCAGAGAAGAACAAGGTCAGGCCAGCACCAGACAACGACATCGCCAGGCCGGCCCCAGAGAACAACAACACCAAACCCGCCAAATGGCATTTGAGCACAACCTGATCCGGGATTACGAGCTGAAAGGCCAGGACTACGAGCTGTCCGATTATAGCTGCCAGTCCAGCCACAACCTGACTTGGTCTGTGGCCCACGGCGCGTGGGTGACGCGGGACGTCCTCCAGGGCGTGCAGCTCTTCCCCCGCCGCTGGGGCCGGTCGAGGATGCGGGACATATTCGGCAGCGAGTGCGCGGTGCACCTCGAATCGTCCCGCAACGGCCTCCTGCTGCCGGGCGCCCTCGTTGAGGCCATGGACGACGCGGCCCTGATCCTGGTACCCGCCGCCATCGAG
Organism: Xylariomycetidae sp. FL2044; assembly: GCA_022376275.1. Taxonomy (NCBI): domain Eukaryota; kingdom Fungi; phylum Ascomycota; class Sordariomycetes; species Xylariomycetidae sp. FL2044. The sequence goes on along the minus strand of JAJNOH010000052.1, from coordinate 93,899 downwards.
GAGTCGGGCTGGGAGGATGTAGCGCCCAGCGAGTACGATTTCCGCGTCCTGGACCCCGAGTACCCGGGCCTCCGGGAGTTCCTGGACGACTCCTCGGACTGCATCGAGCCCCCCCTGGACAAGAAGCTCCGCCTCCAGTTCCAGGGCGCCTTCCGACCGGACCCCCGCTTCCTGTGGCTGCGGTTCTGCTGCGCCCTGCTGAAGCACTGCTGGACCAACAACAAGGACGTGGCCCGCCCGCCCTGCCTGGCGAAGCCGGAGAAGGCGAGGGCCGTCTGGCAGGGCTCGGGCGAATACATCCCCTACCACCTCGTCCGGGGCCTCGTGGACGACCTCGGGCCCGGCTACGCGTTCCTCATGGAGCAGGGGGCCAAGCCCGTCATCGAGGACAGGGAGGACGACATCCGGCCCAGCCAGACCATCGTCAGCCTGTACGTCTTCGACAAGACGGATCGGGCCACCCGGCGGGCGGAGGGGAGTCCCGCGGGCGGCGTCGTTGCGGGACAAGGACAAGGACAAGGACAAGGACGGAGTGGCGAGGACGATGACGATGACTACGACAGCGCCGTGAGCCTGGGATACGATGTTAGCCATGACGACGGTGACGAGGACGAGGACGAGGACGAGGACAAGGACGACGACGACGATGACGACGGTGATGTTAACTACGATAATATGGGCGGGGTGGATAGCTTGGGGTGTTGGAGTATCCAACTCATGTAGCATCCTGCATCATCGTCCTCGGGGACCGTCTACCCCTTTGACTTATCCCTGGTGTCGTCGTCCTATCATCGATAAGTATCCTAAGATCCGGAATGTCAAGCCGGTTACCGTCCTGATACAACATATCTTACCATCCTACGTGTCCAGCTCCGCGAGCTGGCTAGCGGTCCTTAGCGGCCTACATAAGGATGGCGCTCTACTCCCCCGGGCTACAGAACCAAAGACGACGAAGGGACGGAAGGGAGGGGAGGAAGGAAATCTACCTACCCAGGGTAAATGATCCGCTACTATGGTCACTATCTACCCTCCCTGGAGTCGTTATTTGTTTCCCCCCCTCAACACAACCAAAAAAAAAGGAGAAAAAAAAACAAGGAAAAAACACCCCCAAATCTTGGGGGTTTACTCATGGCTAGCCAGGTAACCAAAAGGAAAAGGGGGCTGGCTGGATCGAGATGCAACGAATGTCAACGCCTACTTACTTTACCCAGTCTTCTTCTCCGTACGCCAGGCCCCCTTCCCTCCCCTCCCTCACCGGCCCAAAGTTCACGGAAAAAAATCATTTATTGATCGATCTATTTCGATTTCATGTATCTGATAAAATACGCAGTTTGAATTTGGTTATTCTCCTTTTTTCTTCTTCTCCAATTTCGAGAATAGAAAAAAAATCTAGGTAGCCAGCCATCAAACAAAACCCATCATTCAAGAATACTTATCCCAAGACTCTGGTGGTCCTTGGAGTGATGTGATTTTTGAAGCTTTGGTAAGGATAGTAAGTATACTTAATACCGGCATCCTGCCTGCTACGGATTTTCTCATACATATCTATCTATGTATCTACCTAGGAGGTATCAAGGCTTCCAGTGGTTGGGGTTTGGGGGTCCGGTGTGTCTATCTTCTGTCTCGGGGGCGATAGTGAAAGCTTCCCGGAAAAGTCGAGCTTTAGGTTTAACTTACTCCGAAGTGTTCTCAAACCGAGACAAAGACAAAGACGACGCCGCCCGCCGCCGGCGTAGTTTTGCTAGGTCTATATAGGTAGACCTGGGCCTAGGGAGGTTTGGGGGGGGGGGGGGGGGGGGGGTTGCTGGGCTGGGCTGGGCTGGGCTAGGCTAGGCTGGGCTAGGCTAGGCTGGGCTGGGCTGTACGTAGTTTTTCGTTGTCTGTCTGGGATAGAGAGTTGCGCGGGCGTGGTCGTGGTGGTGGCGTTGGTGATAGTGGTAGTCGAGAACGAGGGGATAGCGAGAGAAGGGAGGGGAAGGGAAAGGAAAGGGAAGGGAAGGGAAGAGAAGGGGGTAAGTGTAGAGCCCTCGTTGGCGCAGAAAGGCGTATGCGTCACAGTCTTCTCGGGGTTGTCTAGGACTTACCTACCTACTATGGTGGCCAGGCTGCGTTTGTAGCCGCAGTCCACCGACCGGGCCGAGCTGAGAGTTTCCCGCAGGGCGTGGGTTGGTGTTGGTTTGGTGGCGTGGCGTGGCGTGGCGGGCGAGGATCATCAGGTGGGATATACGGGGCCGGCGTAGTTGGCCGCGAAAATGCTTGCCAGGTTGTTGAGGAGGAGGCGGAGGCCGCTGCTGTCCTGAGCTCAGTGAGGCTTGCTAAGACTGTGACGCGGTGCTTTGAATTTTTTTTTGGGTCGTGATGGTTGGTGGGCTACTTACTACTTAGATCGTAAGTAAGTACCCCAATGTTGGGAGAGAGAGAAAGAGAGAAGGGGGGCGAGAAACGAACAGGTTTTTGTTCTCATCACAGCGAGGTGCCTCGGACCTGTCTGTTCGTTTTGAAGCTTGCTTTGCTCGTTAACATGCGACGTTTGTACATTCCCTCGACCTCGGCGACTGACGCCATCTATTGGTTCTGGGCGGTATGTCGTGAACCTTAGGTACCTAGCCAGAACTCATGACTGCATAAGGGAGCCTGCACGCCAGCACGCCAGCACGATATGGTAAGTCATAATAAGGCTGACCGTGCAGCTGTGTAACCCTCCAGGGCCGAGATTGTGAGGGCTGATGTGGTTCTCGGGCAAATTTGATGACTACCCCATCTTCCATAACATGGGTGTTGGCCGACAAGGCCTATCAGTTTCAGGCCCTCGTGGGTCTGATAACATGAAGGAGGCTGTGGATGGTCGTTTTCGAAGTCGACCGGCTTGCCTGCTTGCTGCCTGGCAATAGATGATACGGTCTGCTGAGGTCGGCCTCGTGAACCGGTCATGGCGGCCTTAGCTGGCGGCCAGACCGTTCCTCCAAGCCACCAGGACCATGTGGAAGCTCCGTCTTGCGATAAAAATTCAGGGAGAATCATGATGGCAAGAAACTGGATACGTGTACGCCACCGTCTCGTCCCATCCCGTTAGATTCCCTGGGCGGAACAGCAACCAGGACCATCGTGTCTCTGCATCTGTGGATGAAGAATACTGATGGGACCCCTATGAGCCATGCTCTCAAGACGAAGCTTTTCTCACACCAGCTTTAGCGATCCAGCAAAGTATCACAGCCCGGACGGCGGATTAGGTAACCCATCAAGCGAAGAAAGTTCGGTCTTTTGAAGCCTTGAATGTGGCTCAGGCTGTAAGGAGCCAAGGATACCTGCCCCCACTGGCTGCATTCGGCTGGCCTCACTTTGGTGGGATAAATGCCAACGTGAGCCTTGTGATTTATGGATGGGCGAGGCAAGTGAGAAAGGGGGTTGGTTGACAATCCCCAGGCTGATGTATGTTCCTCGGGACAAAGACCGCCCGCCCAGTACGAAGTACATTGACGTACAATTTGGGAGAGATACGGGAGATCACCACCGGCCTAGATAGAGTCGCGGCGGGTTTGTGACGAGTTGGGGGAAGGTTAACCAACCAGTCAGACCCGTAGCCATATTCCTACCTACCCGGCAATGATCTACCGCTGTACTCCATAGAGCCAGCCGCTTCAAGCCTTGATCCCCAACCCACGTCGGTTGCAGACCGGGTCGTCTCTGGTGACACAGTCAGTAGAGAACCTTTGGGCGATCAGCGTTTTCCGCCGGGGAAGAGGCTCATACAGTACCTAATAGACTACTTGTCAAGGCTGATGGCATATGGGCCCTGGCAGATGCTGGCCGCCGTAGGAATGAATGATAGAATAGTCATGGTCATTGGGGGCCAAGAACGAAACGTCTGCCCATCATCAGCTTATGAGAACCAACGCAATTTCACATAATCTGAAACAGAACACCTCCTCGTCCGCCACACGGCCTCTGCGAGCGGCCGGCCATGTTCAGTACGGTAATAACTGACACAGAACGGCCACGATGAAGACCTTGCAGCCCTTCCTTCTCCTTCCTACTGCTGTGGGTGGCGAGCCTACCTAGGTAGGTAGTCTGATCTATTAAGTAAGAGGGGGGCACGGGCGACACAGGACTTGCTTACTACAGCGGGTGGTCGCTCATAGACGAGAGGGTAGGTAATAAGGGCTCGCCTGGTCTTTGCTTGTTTCACCGTCTAAAAGTATCTGTGCATCATCCATGGATCCAATATTCCCATCCCATCCCATTCCATCCCATCTCCTAGCGAGCGAGCGAGCGAGCCAACCGACCGTTCGAGCGTTAGTTCGTCCGGCAGATGATAAGCCAGACGAACAAAACAGACAGAGCTCTCTGGTCCCGTCCGAAGTTCGAACATGGGAGATCCGAGATTTGCACGTCTGAGAGCAAGCCAACGGCGCTCCACTTGGCCAACCCGGGTTTTTAATAGAATGCGTTTATAAGACAGGGATACGCGGTCCCGGGCCGTCCGTCCATTTTTTGCCCCCAGCGCGATGAGCAAAGAGTATCAATTTTTTTTTACGAAGTAATTCCTCCCCTTTTCAAGTCAGGCATTAGGCAGAGAGGTTCCCGAGAATCAATCTTTTTTCCTATGGTAGTGGATTTAGACTAATAAGATACTAAGGGACATGCATATCAAAGCGGCGCAGGTACGACGTTAGAAAGGGATGGAACCATCTCTCTGCAAAGTTCCCGGGAAGATGGAAAAGGAGGGGTAGAAAAGAAGTCTAGAGAGAGAAGAGACGATACCGGTATTCCTCCACAAGCCGTTCGGCCTTTTCCTATTCGCTGTGACCCCTGATTTCTCTGGGCCGGGGCTTCGTAAGGTTCGTTAGTGCGATAGGGACGGAAGAAAAGAAAAGAGTCATGATGAGTTGTCAGTTCTGGCGGCGGCGCATGGAACCAAGAATCCAGAATCTGGAAATGAACGTCTGCGTTTTTCTCAGTCTCGGGTGCCCGACGGAACCAGGTTGCCCCTACTGTACTTACCAATGCAGAATACGACATTTTTACTCTTATTTTTATATCGAATGATCGCGATGATTCTCTCTCACGAGGTCCTGAATCTTCGGCGTCGCCAGGAATTTTTGCATATCACGGCAATCAAACTTCAGAGACGGTTCGGAAAAAACACCGATCTCCCCTTCTCGGGAATTTTTTATTCTTTTCGTCTTACACTACCTACCTAGGTAGGCACATAATGGGTTCCCCGGGTACGCATTTAGAGTGCAAACGTACGCAGGCTGTGTTTAGTCAGGTACAAGGTCCAACGGCATTCGTCCCAAGTGGGTATAACGCCAGCACTAAAGGGCGGAATCTCGATATCGGCGAGCGCGTGAAACAGTAGGGCACGGGGTCGGCCACGCGAACATGATGTCATTACCTAGATATGGTGTATCTCGAAGGTATGGAATCGAGGAATTATCATTTTAAAAAGTCGGCACGTTCGAATGCTTCGGTGTTGGCCGGGTCGGGAGAAAAGGGGCGCAAAAGGGGCTGCAGAAGGCATGAGGCTTAAACAGCGATCTACGTTTGGTGAGAGGCCTAACGCACAGGTCAGGGTGATACAGGCACTAGATTCTCGAGATCGAGATCGATATATAGTAGGCCAAAAAGAGCTTGATAGTTGCTGGCTCTAGTACGGAGTAGCAGGTAGTCGGGAGAGCTTATGCGCAGTTTTGCACTTTATGCGTACCTACACAGTAGGCAGATATGCAGATATGGCTAGGTCCAGTATTCCGCCATCCTTAAGGAGGATTTAGTGCCGTAGACCGATAATCAGCCATTGGCTGTAGATAGACCGCCAAGATGCAGTGAGGTCGACTACCGAATTTTGATTGGTTCGACGCGTCGGGTAGAGAAAACAAAAAAGAATGTCGAGACGAGACCGGGCGCGTCGTCGCGTTCCAATCAACGACATCGCTTCTGTCATAACCGGCCTCTTCTCTCACGAGTACACTTATGTAGATAACTCACTCCTCACCTCACCTCACTGCCGACCCGTTCCTACTAAGCCACTCCAGGAGTGTGTAAGATGTCTCGCACTCGGTGTAACATTAGGATTGCTTCCCGTCCAATCCTTTTGCCTCCATGCGATGGCTCTCCAACACTGTTGGTTGGTTCTTTTGAGAAAGAGGAGGGAGGCCCAACATCTGTAACCCACCGCCCGTGCCTGACCGAGAGACTTCTCTTCTTCCTTCATTCGATGTACGCTCTTACTGAGTACCTAGGTAGTTAGTGTCGTTAAACGGCATCTATCGTCTCGATGCCAGTCATATGTTTTTTGCACTTAGGTACACATTGCTGCGCCCGGTGCCCGTTGCCGTTACCCATTTCGTGATGCCTCCTCACGTTTCGTAGATACTACCCTGCTGCTACCTAGCCGCCGGTCTGTCTACCTCTACAAAGTAGATAGGGCCACAATCAACTTGCAGCCCAACAAGTGCAAGGTCGGACCCGTTCTGCCCGTCGGTTGCATGATGCATCTTTCACGAGCACAGTCGGACGACTATCCAACCAAGAATCAAGATTCATATGCGCGACGGTCAATCTTTCCCCACTCGTACCAGGTGCCCAGGGGTAGCATTCCTTGTCAACTCTAAAACCCTGTAAATTGTAATCCTCCTCAGCCCGCGAGCGAGAGCCATCATCGTGCCAGCGTACGGCCTCGCCAGCCAATCGTCCCGAGTTCAGCAGGCCGCCGGGGCTCCACAGCTGTTCGTTCTAGGTGTGGGTGGTGGTGGATCCAGTTCTGCTGCTGCTGAGTTGTACAGTTTTTTGAGTGACCAGTTCAACTTCCAGAGTGTTAGGTACTCCGTACTGCCGCCGCTGATCCCTTGAAAGTTGGGACAGTCACAGAAACCCCGTTCCATTCGCTCTCTTTTAATTCGCTCTCACACTCTCTCTCACACTTTCGGGCGGGCCCCAATTGCAAACAAGCAACCTTGGAACCTTGGAACATTGGAAGCCTGCAAGCCTGCAAGCCCTCTAAAATATAGGTACCCTCTAACCTCTATCTGCACTTGTAGGTACCTCCAGTATCTATCAACCACACACCTGTTCACTGCCACACATCTCTTTCCTGCCTGCCTGCATCGTTCTGCGACACTTTTGGCATTCACTCCCGATTCTCCCCCACGAAAGCAAGCAGCCTGTTAGAACTTAGCTCGCCTTCCCCCTCTTTCCTCTTGACCCGGCTGCAACTCTTTCTTTCCCTTTTTACCCATTCGTTCACCATTCCATCTTCTCTGCAACCACCCATCACCATCACCATCACCATCAACCTCTCAACCGTCCATCGGTCATTTAACCGCGCATCACACTACATTCACCACCTGACTCGCATCTCTTGTAGTTCGTCGTCTCGGTCTCGACTCCTTGATCCAATTACTGCATCTAAGACTTCTGATCGAGACTACTACTCGATATCCATCGCGCCACAGTCACCCTTGCTTCGCCAGGCTCCACAGCTCATTAAACCCACAAACCTGACCAAGGTGAGTAGATCGCTTCTCCTACTGCCTACTCTCGCCAAATCTCCCAAGCGTCATGCAGCACCAGAGAGTGTAAAGAGGTCCATAGTCCACACAGGTACCTAACCAAGATACACGGATACATTATTACCGCCGCGGACCGCACCCCGTCCAACTACTTCTGCTTGCATGTGAACTGAACTGACCTCACAATCGACGACGACCCAGTACAGCACAGCACAGCACAGCCATACCCATCATCCCGTATACATTGTCGTCGTCGACGACTATCACTGGCCCAGATGGCCAGACCGACGCCTTTCGCGGCCAGCCATGAGCCGCTTCAGATATTCCAAGACGACTTCTTCGAGCAGCCCGTCGCTGTCCCTGCTATAAGCCGAGCCCCGATGCCTTCCGTAAACAAGCAAATCCACCGCCGTCGGCCACTTCAGAAAGCCAATGGCAACAACATGTTCAACCCGCCGAACGGGCATGCGAGACAGCAGCAGTCTCCCTTCAAAGCACAGAACCGTGTCGCCGGATCTCCTTTGGCTCCCCTGGGTTCATCGCGTGGAAATGCTAGGCTCAATTCGGTGTCGATATTACCCCCGAGCTCGCACGGCATGAATACCGACTCTATGCAGAAGAAACAGCCCCTGATGTCCAAATTCAAACATGTCGTCCAGAAACCTCCCATGGACCTCCAACAAGCAAACTTCGGCAAGGAAAACGTCCACCCAACGTTGTACCCGGCGCCACCACCTTTCAGCCTCAACTTCGATCATTACTACGAGAAGGCACCCGGGAAGCGCGCGCTGCTCGACGCGCCTACCATTACAGATAACCGTACGGTCAAGAGGATCAAACCCGAGGAACCCGTTCTCCCGGCACCGGATTGCTTCCCCGCCGTTGTCGACGACGGCGGGAAACCCGGCCACAGTTATGCACAACTGATCGGCATGGCAATCCTCAGAGCACCCCAGAGACGGTTGACCCTGTCACAGATATACAAATGGATCTCAGACTCGTACAGCTTCTACCGCGCGAACGACGCAGGCTGGCAGAACAGCATCCGACACAACCTCAGTTTGAACAAGGCGTTTATCAAGCAGGAACGGCCCAAGGATGATCCGGGCAAGGGCAATTACTGGGTAATCGAGCCGGGCATGGAGCACTCATTTGTAAAGGACAAGACGAGCCGGAAGGCGGTCACCACGACCGTCGAGAACGCACCTTTCATGGCCAACCTCATGGAACCCGCACAAATTGAGCCTACCATATTTCAAGACGGCCTGCCATCACTGCCTCCTGTTCTCCCAGCGCAACATATCATGTACCCCCAGGAGTCCATGCCTGCTAAACAGCTGGTGCAGCCCACACAAGAGGTCTCTTCGGATGCCACTATTCCCCTGTCGGACAATGCTGCCCCGGACGACCAGCAAGAGAACGTTGCCGAGGCGGAGCACCAGGCGGAGCCGCACGTGTACTCCCCGCTTCCCGCCACGATGCATTCTTCGCCTCCCATCCCACGCCACCTCGAACCCCGAAGCAACACGCCCCCTCCGATCATGAGGGACGTTGGATCATCAGCCTCGCGCAAGCGCACCCACAAGCGCAAGTATGCCTCGATGGATGCCTCGATGGACGATAGTGGTTATATCTCCTCACTAGAGTCTTCTGTCATGCGCCCTCATCAGATCGGCCGGGTGCACAGCTCGGGACCCGATAGACACAGGATAAAGCGTGGCCGGGCCGAAGAGGAGATCGCGCGACTTAGGGCCTCGTCATACGACAGCCCGACCAAATCTCGATCACGCGGGCTCGTCGCGCCCTCGTCATCTCCGCTGCGTCGTCAGTCGAACGAGGGACAGATGCTCCCCCCGCTCACCCCGGCCGTCAAGCTGCAAAGGCCCATGAAGCCCCCGGCCTCCGTATCTCCCAATACGAACCTCCGTATCCACCGCGATAACGTTCGCCATATGCTGAACTCTCCTCTTCGACGAGTCAATACTCTGAGCGAGGGGATCGATGAATGGAGCACGGTCATCGGTACCGACGAGCCTGTTCTCAACTGGGACTTTCTCAATGACGATCATGACATCTTTAGCGAATGGAATAGGGATCCATTTTTCATATCTGCCACCGATAGCCAATCCCCACTAAAGAAAGCGGTCAAGAGACCACGGATTGATCGGACGAGCTCGACGAGCGCTTTGGACGATATCACCTACAGTCTTCCGAACAATTCAATCACCTCATCGGCCCCGTCTCTGAAGCCTCCGCCCACGCCTTCAGTGGGCCTGACGTACGAGACCCCGAGTAAGGCCTTCGAGGGCATGTCGTCTCCCAGTAAGGTTTTCCTCCAATCGCCCATTGCCCCTTCGAAAGCCACCCAGGACCCCATCAAGACAGATTGGACCGGATTCGAGGATTTCACCACGCCACACTTTCTGGTAGAAGAAAACACGGAAGACTTCTCCGGCATGGACATCCTCCAAGGCTTCGAGAAGATAGGCAGCAGCAGCCAGAATGCGGCCGCCTCCTTCGGCAAGCCCCCGAAGCCCCCCTTGGGACGAAGCTACACGAGTAGATTCTGATCATTCATCTTTACCGCATATTAATGACTATTACGACTGAATGACCTCATGCGCATACACCACCACTACTGTCCTCGGCACCTTTAATACTGACACGAAGTTTCTACCACCCCGGGACATATTAGACATCCTCAGCCTAACTTCTTGCCTCGCGGCTTTCTTGTCTATTACTTAAACTCACGACGCCACGTGCGAGAACACGCCAAACGAACCACCCGCCATGATCAGTGTTTTTGGCACAAGCATACACACCTGAATTTGGTTGTGACCTGGATTTCCTATGACACGTTCGATCCCATACCCGGGTCTTTTCCTTTTACAGCACAAAATCTGGAGCAGGCTTGTTTTCGTTTTGTTTCTCAACGGAAGGGAAGGCGGCGTTTTTCTTTTACTGGATCGGTTGTCCGAAGGAAGATGAAGGAAAGGAGACACGATCATGGGGCACACCACGGTTGGATGCGTTGAGTCCAGTTTGATACCTGTTTTCTGAGATTGGCCAGGAGTTTTGATTTGTTGTTGTTGTAGTCTGGATTGATTAGGTCCACCGGCTGACGATGTATGTATGGCCTGGCTGGTGTTGGATTCAATTTTTGCCCCCGAAGCGCGTAGGGTAAAGCGAGGGGAAGAAAGGGTTTTTCATACAAGCCAGAACAGCACAGAGGGACATACGACGAGACAAGCCGAAACGGTTAGATGATATGGAGTTGGTTCTTTTGCTTTTCGACAGCACGGATACACAGACAGCGACAGACAGAGACAAGACAGCTGAAATGATTCACTCGTGCTCATGATTTGTTAAAGGGACCCATTCTTCCCCTCGTGATACTCATGTAGCCTCGCGATGCACTCACTACCTGCCTTGCGTGTTGTGTTGTATAGCCAGTGTATCGTGTCGTTGCGTGTGGTGTAGTCTACGATGTGGCTTGGGTGTAGTACATAGTGTACACCTAGGTACCTAGGTATGCATACCATGCCATGCATGCTTCTCGACTGCTGGGACAGCATGTAGTAGCAAACAGGGCTCGACTTAACTTACTTACTCCCTCCTCTTTCTTGCTTCCGTCTTGAAACTATTAAGGATGAATGGATGGGTGGATAAGGCAACAATCACTAGACGAAGATAGATCAATCACCTTTGCATACACCAACACCATCAGAGCGTTGGTAATTCGAAACCTGGTGGTATGCATACAGAAGATATAGGGGCATCATTCTCGGGGGGGTATGATACCATATCCTCCCAGAGAGAGAGAGAAAGAGAGAGAGAGAAGAGGGAGAGCACAGGGTGGTGGTGATAAAGTACTTTGAAGGTAGGTATCTATCTATCTATCGATCGAACTTCTTACATTAATAGTAAGTAAGTAATGCTGGGAAGAAGAAGAAAAAAAAAAAAAACTCGTGTGAGCAGAGCCGGATACCATTTCCCTTTCCTCTATTCTCCGAACTCCAGACAGCCAAAAATCAACCAAACCTTGACCTATTGTAGGTGATTGAACCCCCCCCCCCCCCCCCCCCCCCCATCCGAACTCCGGTAATAAAAAGGGGAAGAAAAAGCAGCAGCCCAAAAAGGCCCTTCTCTGGGGAACACTAGGACCAGGACACACCACCTTCCCGTATGAAGGAAAAAGAAAAAAAAAACAAGAATCTGACGACTCCAACACCCTTTAAATCAGGCAGAGAGGGAGGCAGGCAGGCAGGTAGGCAGTTTCCCATATCTAATGAAAAGCCCAAGTGGCACGAACGAGAACAAAAGCCAATCATAATATAGTTCACCACGCGGCTTTCTTCTCCCAGTAATACGTCTTCGCCCATCTTCTTCCCGATCCTGCTCCCACTCCGCCTACTCGTCTTTTCTTTCCTCTTGCTCCTTCTCCTCCTCGTTTCGACGATGACAATGAAGAAAAAGAAGAAGAAGAAGCGGAGGGTTGTGGTTTTTGTTGTTGCTGTTGTTGTTTTTTGGCGGTAGATAGTGATGATAATGTTGTGGTCTTTGTCGTTGTCTTCTCAGGCTCGATGTGGTTGTCGTTGTTGTTATTGCCGTTGCCATTGCTGCTCCTCCTCCTCCTCCCTGTCGGCGGGCCCTCCGGCGACGACATCGATGGGAGTTTCTAGTAGATGCCCATGCGAGTGGCCCAGCCGGCGTCCTTGGGGGGGTTGACGTTGATCTGGTAGGGGAATGGGTTGGCGTCGCTCGTGGTGATGGGCGGGATGTGGTCCTTATGCGCATCGACGCAGCTGATGATCTTCATGACCGTCGTGAGGAGTGTCTGCTCGGCTGCCGTGCGGACTTTGACTCTTTCTGGTTGGAGGTTCGTGTTAGTGGATGGATGGGTGTAGAGAGGGGGGGTGGGGGTGAGAATAGGGGAAGGGGGCGGGGAAGGGGAAGGGATACACGAGGACATGAATGAGAGGGAGTAACGAAAAAAAAAAAAAAACAGAGGTATCATAAAACCCACCCGTTTCCGTCCTCGGCTCTGCCACCGTCACCTTGATCGTCCAACACTCCCAGCACACCTCCTCGTCGCCACCCCCAAAAGCGGCGCGTACGGACCAGGCCTTGCGCCGCTTCTTCTCGAAGAACTGGACCGAGATGTGCCCCCTTCCTCCTCCGCTACCGCCGCCGCCGCCGCCACCACCACTACCCTGGGCGTTGTTATGATGCGTGGTCCGCTCGGCGTCCAGGTCCCGGACCAGCTCCGTGGCCCGCTTCTCAATCATGGTGTCTAGCTCGGCGTCCTCTACGTACGGCAAGGATCTGCCGAGGACCTCGCGGTTCCGGGGCGGCAGAGACGGGAAGAAGCGGTGGAAGAATATGGTGTGAAGGATACCTGTTTTGGTTTGTCAATGGGGGTGACGTTGGTCGGTATGAGAGGGGTGTTAAAAAGGCGAAACGCGGGGCATACGCGGCATACGCGATGGATAGATAGACAAATATCTGGGGCGTCTTGAACATACCTCTAACGACATCTCGGACGGAGGCCGGGTCGGCGAAGGCCTCGAGTATGAATTCTTGGGGTTTCTGCTGCTCCATGTCTATGCCTACCTAGGTAGCTATGATTGCTTAGATGATGGACAAGCGAGCGCATATGTTAAGAATTGAGGTTGTCTGCATAAAGTAAAGTGGACGATACCTAGATGCATTTAAAGATCGACATGGAGGGGTTTCCCAATGAACCTTGTCGGGCAGTAGCGGGCTAGGCGGGGCTAGGCGGGCTAGGCTGGCACATGCGTCACTTACGCCACAAACTTAGTACCCAGGTACTTCACCATGTGGCTAGTGTGCAGGCTAATACTCCGTCATTCTCTACTGCGTAAATACGTAGCTTCAGCCTCATTGATGAACTGTGGCTCCAATCCAATTTAATCTACCGACGGCGCGTGGTGGATGCCGAGGCACACGTCAAGATTGGTTCCCTTGTGCATCCGGCACCAGCGGCCAGCTTCTCCTGCAAGCACGCAATTACTTACCATACCATAACTAAAGCATACCGAATACAGATGAAAACCCCTGATAATTTCGAGCCAGAAGCTCCCGAATCGCTCTCCACCCTTCTGCATCGTTGACGTCCCTCTTTGCTATCACTCAGCTGTGTTCACCACGAGTAACCTCCTGGCTTCGCCCCTGAAGCTCCCAGCCTCTCCACCATGTTGGGGGCAACGCGACGATGGTTCAGTCGCAACAGGACTCCCATAGCTATCGGCATAGGTGTCGTAGGCGCCGGTTACGTCGCGACCCAGTATGTCCTAAATAAGATCAACGATGCGCGCGAGCGCATGAGCAGCGACCGCATTGCCAAGGAGAAGTACGTCGTCGGCCGCCCCCCTATCTTGAGAATACAAGAGCTACGGCTGACCCGACAAACGTCATAGCCTCCGGCGGCGTTTCGAGCAGAATCAGGAAGACTGTACCTTCACCGTTCTCGCGCTACTACCGACAGCGACGACTAATATCCTAGAGACCATGAACACCGAAAAGATCACACTGGAGATCCAACAGATGAAAGGTGCCTCTAGGAGTCTGCGCAGCGGAGACTCGTCCGCCACCCCGCCTAGCATCGCCGATACCACCATGACCGAAGAGGAAGCGAGGAGCATAGCGAGCCTGCAGAGCGAGAGCGGCGTGCACGCGAGTCAGGTCGCTCTGCCGCCCGCCTCGCAAGGAGGCGATGGGACGCAGGAGGGTGCGCAAATAGCACAGAAGGTCCGGAAGACCAAGAGACAGCTCTGGGACGATTTGACAATCAGTTGTGAGTACTAACTGTACTGAATCTAGACATCGGTCGGTGGCTGTACTAATACTCAGGGGGCCTCTAGCAATCACCCGCGCATTTACTCTCCTGTATACACTGGCCCTTTTGACCATGTTCACGAGAATCCAGCTCAACCTTCTAGGTCGGAGGAGCTACCTCTCAAGCGTAGTATCTCTGGCGACAGGGGCGGCACAATCGACGATAAGTCTAGAGAACAACGACGACGACAACTCAGAGCAGGCATACGGCAGCGACTTCGACACCAATCGCAAATACCTGACCTTCAGCTGGTGGCTACTTAATAGGGGCTGGGTTGACATTATGGAGAAGGTCGAGGTCGCCGTGCGGAAGGTGTTCGGACACCTGAGTCCCAGGGACCTTCTGAGCTTTGACACTTTCTCCCAGTTGACCCTCGAGGTCCGCAAGAAGATGGAGGGGCGAAGTCAGGGCGCCGGCAACGATGGGCAGGGCGAATCCAAATGGTTGCGCTTCCTCCTACCCCCGACCAACCTGGAGGATTTCGTCCTCAAGGAATCGGGCGTCCTAGGTGACAGCGCCATGGCGACAACCACCGCCACCTCGCAGCAACAGCAGCAGCAGCAGCAGTTTGGCGAGTCTTCCATCCCCTCTCTCTCCTCCTCATCAACCACTTCTCCATCCTCCGCCCAGCCTCTCCGCCGCCTCCTGGACGAGACCTCGGACCTCGTCGAGTCGCCGGCCTTCTCGCACGTCCTCACCCAGCTCCTCGACTCCTCCTTCTCCTTCCTGCTCCACCATAAGGTGCTCCCGGGCGCCTTCGAGCTGCCGACCGCGTCCTCGGGCGTGATCCTCGAGGAGTCCCCGATGACCATGATGACGACGACGACATCGACGCCCTCGTCCAAGGCCGTCCTCCTCCCCAAGATCCTCTCCGTGCTGACGCGCCAGGCCCACGCGGTCGGAAACGGCATGCCGAACGAGTACCTGCAGGAGATGGAGCGCGTCCGGGACCTCGAGGCCTTCGCCGCCGTCGTCTACTCGAGCAACTGGGAGAACGAGATCCACGACCACAACGACGATGCCGATAGCCATAACCCTAACAACAGCAACAACAGTAGTAGTAGTAGTGGCCACGCGAATGACGAGGCTCCGCGGGAGACTAGTGGTGGTGGTGGTGGAGGAGGAGGAGGAGGAGGAGGAGCTATCGAGGCAGCGACAGGGGTCGTCGGCGGTGGGTTATCGAAGATGAGATCGATGATGTCCCTGAGATCTCAGAGCGTCAAACCCTCTCAGCAGACGCAGACGATGACAATGGGCGGCGAGGACAGCGTAGTTATGGTGGACGACCCGTCGCAGAGCTCGTTCGAGAGCGTCTGGGAGCGCGCGGTCGAGGGGAGTAGGGAGTTGTAGATCTATCTAGACTATATGAATCCGTCTATATATGGTCATCTATAGCTATCTACTTTATATCTACATCTAACTCCCTCTTTCACCTGTCTCTTTATCTAACTCCTGAAATAATGCCCCCCCCCCCCCCCCCCCCCCCCCCCCCCCCCCCCCCCCTCCCATCCCTGCCGGCCCGCCCGGGCGGATTAGACGCAACAACGTTCATGTGCTTCTTCATTCATTCATTCATGCGGAATTTTATTTCCCGAGGGGGGAAAGGAGATAAGCTTGACTGAGTCTTGTGTAGTAGATCTCACAAGAGATTCAGTCATGAGAGAGGACGTAGGGAAGTAGGATGAATGAATGAATGGGTATATTATATCCTAGGTAGGGAGGGTATATATAGACTATGTAGGTATAGCATCATCAACACCGGTAATTTTTTTTCCATCCGTTCGCTGTTGGGATTCGTTCATTCCCCCCTTTTTACACCCCCCTTTACTGCCGTGTGAAGAGGCATCAGGTACGTACGTACGTATCTCCGTTGTTATTTACCTTCTCGCTCCGAGGATACATATCTCATCTCGAGGTCTCCCGTCGTCGAGATGGTGAGAGAAGAGATTCCCTTCCCTCTCTCTCTCTCCCTCTCTCTTAAAGAAGTAGACATGACCGGGTCAGTCCTTCAACCAGTCAACCAACCAACTAGCCAACCGAACAATGGCTCGTCCATTACGATGCCCCCGGGCTTTCTTTCTGTTGCCGAATGCCCTGCTCCGCCCTGCCCTCCCCTGCTCTACTCACGAGGATTTCGACAGGCAGTGGGCGAGCCTATCGGCGCTTCACACGTGTCGTGAAGACGAACGAGCTGGGGAGGTCGATGTAGGGTCGTCCTCATGGCCCTCGTCTTGTGCAACTCCCGGGGGTATCTCTTTCTGGGTCTGGCCTGCGTCATCACACACACTCGCAGCCCGCAGTCCTCTCCGAGGAGGAAACGTTACACAAGATCCTTTGCACAGACGACCTCCTTTCTCCTCTTCTTGCGCGACGGCGTATTTCCAAGGCCAATGTTATAACATCGGTTTCCCCCCCTGTTCTTCTCCTCTTGGAACTCGCCCTTTCACATCAACCCCCTGATGAACTTGTCCAGCCCCAGTTCGAACATTTCGTTTCGTACCCCCTCGCCTCTTTTGTGTTCTACGGGAGAGAGGGGATTCTTGACGACTAGAGGGGATGTCGGTTAGCTTACCAGGTTGAGAGGTTCAGTGCTTCGTGCCACCCCCGTCTCCCCACCCCCTTTTTCTTTTTCCTTTTGTGCTTCTGCTGGGCTATGGTTTCCCTTCCGCCTCCCCCCCCCCACAATCTTCTTCATCTTTGCCCCGACCCTTTTCCTCTCCGTGTAAACAAGGATGGGTTAAAAGGAACGAACTCACCATACTCAACCCACAGGTTGATATATATCTGATGCAAGACATTCCGCATGCTCAAGGCGCCGGGCTCGGTCAGCATGGCGAAGCGCAGGTTCGTGGGGGTCTCGTAGTAGTGCAGCTTATAGTGGGCGGTGCGGTAGGCTATAAAAGCGTCGTCTTCGCCGCCCAGCTTGCGCACCATGTTCCGCAAACTGAAGACGGTGCCGAAGATCAGCTTCGCGTCGTCCGAGGCCCGGTTGCGCGCGGCCGTCGTCATGGCTGCTGTTGTCGTCGTTGTCCCATTGGTCGGCGGTAGCAGCTGTTGTTGTGGGCGTTCGGAGGGGGAGGTGACAGCGGAGGAGGGTGGTGGAGGAGTGGAAAGCCATTTTTTGGAGTAGATACACTCCGCTGGCGGGAAGAGACACCGACAGGGTTAGCGGCTAGCTATCTTTGGTTGTGGTGATCGCGGTGGCAGTGATGGATGGATGGATGGATGGATGGTTTGGAGCTGCGGCTTGGGGTATTTTTTGGTGATGTGGACTTACTATGGCGGTCGAAGATGTAGAATGAGTAGACTTGTATAGGCATGGCTGTGAAGGGGATGAAGCGAGAATGAAGAGAGAGAGTGTGTGTGTGTGTGAGAACAAAGTGTAGAAATTCACATCCCCTCCTGATTGGACAGCGGACCCATTCGCAGTTGGTACTGGTAGCCTCGAGAGAGAGCGCGCGCGGCTGAGTCGAGGTGGTATGGTACTCCGTAGTATGAACTCAATTGATGGATGAATGGGTGGATGGTGGATGGATCATGGATGTGACTTGGACGATTCCCGAAGGCTGACTCGAAGGGAAGGGCCGGCAAAGCGGCACATGCTGGGAATACGCAGTACGAAGTACTCCGTAGAAGCTGAATTTTACGGGGTCCATCGTTTGTCTGCCAGCCCTAGTGAACGGTATGTGGGGATGAAGCTCAGATCTGAAGTACTAGATACTGAGTGACGAGTGGCGACAGAGAGAGGATATTAGTATCTTCTACTCGCTACCCCTGGAGGCTACCCCACCATAACCCCCATGGTCGTTATCAGTTAGGTAGTGAGAGCCCTGCAGCCAGTCTGCCAGTGTGGTGCATGGTAGGACTTAATCAGTGCAGTGTGCCTAGCTAGCCGGGATGGCGCTTCTGCAGTCATGAATTACTGGGAGGCTTCTCGAGTCGTGATTCGCTCCAGGCTCGAATTAGCTGCTGTCGGGCTGAATTGTCGTCAACCAGGGTCGGTTTGAGTCTTTTCAGATACTCCATACTGAAGAGGTACAAGAGGTACAATAGGTACAAGAGCTACGAGAGGATCATCTTCCACTGGGAATTAATAAATCTGCCTTCCAGTCATCCTAACCTCGTCCCCGTTGTCCCCGTTGTCCCGTGTTTGCGCTGTGTCAGTGTGTATTTCCAACAGACCTTACCAGGTAGATATTGATATTGCCTTACTGTCACTCCTATTTCATTATCTTATTTATATACTTGCATACCAACGTCCATTCCCGTCTGCCATTTCAACATCTTGTTGGATCGCTCGCCGGTCCACCCTGATTGAGTGAGCTAGGTAGCTGACTGGCAGATCACACACGCACACGCACACTCACACAACACCATGGTGCCATCCGCGTCGCCAACTACACCCGCGACGCCTGATCGCAATGTTGACATAGTCGCCGAATCTCACCTGTCCACGGGTACACATAGTCTACCGACGTCGCCGCATATTCTCATACACCAAGCTGTCGAGGCGCACGAGAGACCAAGTCTTGCCCCTCATCTGTAAGTGAGAGAGAAAGCTCGAGCAGAAGAAGGAAATACCCCGCGATGCCCTACCGAGTACACTGTACAGTATAGAAAAAGTCTTGGCCGGAGCCCCCAACAGACACTAATGAGACATGCCACGCCGATAGGTCGGCGCCTCCTGCCATCTCCAAATTCCAGAGCCCCCTGAGACATCACAAGCGAACCCCCTCACAGCATCGCGAAGTCAAGGAGACGCTCAACGCGAGGACAGAGTGGACTAAAGAAGACGCCGACGGCAGGTCCCAGCAGACCATAAACCAGTATATTATCAAGGAGGAGATCGGGAGGGGTTCTTATGGCGCTGTTCATCTGGCTACAGATCAGTACGGCACCGAATATGTGAGCCGTCCTTACTAGAGAGCTCCGTCAAATGTCGCATCCTGCTCATCCCATCGCATCAGGCCCTGAAGGAATTCTCCAAGGCCCGCCTCCGAAAGCGAGCTCAGTCTCATATCCTGCGAAGACCAGATGGCGCCGACCGGCCCCAGCAGCTAGCCCCGGGACGCGGCAGGTGGATGGCACACAAGAAGCAGCTGAGCAGTCATGAGGCTGCCGAAGCTAAGGATGCCCTCTACCTCATACGCGAGGAAGTCGCCGTCATGAAGAAGCTCAACCACCCCAACTTGGCCGCCTTGATCGAAGTTCTCGACGATCCCGAAGAGGACTCTCTATACATGGTGCTCGAGATGTGTAAGAAGGGGGTCGTCATGAAGGTCGGCCTAGACGAACACGCCGACCCTTACGACGACGACCTCTGCCGCTGTTGGTTCCGCGATCTCATCCTGGGAATCGAGTATTGTAGGGAAACCTCTCGCTACCTTTCTCTGGGTCGCTTGTGCCACGATCGATTGACTGACTCGGTCGCAGTACACAACCAGGGGATCATACATCGAGATATCAAACCCGAAAACCTCCTCCTCACCGAGGACGATGTTCTTAAGATTGTTGACTTCGGGGTATCAGAAATGTTCGAGAAACCCGACGTCATGATGACCAGCAAATCTGCCGGATCCCCTGCTTTCCTGCCCCCCGAACTCTGCCAAGCCAAACATGGCGATGTGTCGGGTAAGGCAGCTGACGTGTGGTCAATGGGTGTGTCCCTGTATTGTCTGAAGTACGGGAGACTGCCGTTCAAGCGTGACAATGTCCTGGAGATGTACGACGCCATCCGCACCGAAGAGCTGTACATACCACCTAAAGAGGACGAAGATTTTGCCGATCTCATCACGCGCATTCTGGACAAGAATAATCAATCAAGAATCACCCTACCAGAAATCAGGGTAAGTCTGCACGCCCATATTCCCACATCATACAATGCTGACCTCATGCAGAACCACCCCTGGGTGACCAAGAGGGGGAGTGATCTCCTCTTGTCGGAGGAAGAGAACTGCGGAAACGTAGTAGAGACCCCAAATGAGCTGGAAGTTAATCATGCCTTTACGCAGAAGATGGACCACCTCTTGTGTGTGGTAAGTGGTACTGCTTGGAGCGACGGGACTGGCAAAGTTGACTAACCTTTCGTAGTTCAAAGCGATCCAGAGGTTCAAAGGTCTCATCTCGAATAGTAGATCTTCCACGCCTCGAACACCACAGACGCCACAATTGGTAGAAGAGCCAGCCCCAACATTAGAAAAATCTATATCCGCAGACACCGACTCCACGACAACCACACGGCCGCGCCACAAGTCCATTGCGGAAGAAGCAGCAGAACTAGTCGAGCAGCGCAAAGCCTTTTTGGCATCCAAGAATCTTCAATCGTCAGCATCGACGGTGCCAGATCCTTCACTGGCTGCTCAACACGACAGAGGCCACGCTCAGGACCCGACGGAGCGCGCGCCCCTGTTCCTGGGTATCGGCACGGGCGGGTACGACGAGTTCGGAAACAGCCATTCGGCACCGGCCTCAACCGGGGAAAACACGGTCTCGGACTCGCCGACGGGTATCGACTTCGATGTCTACGACCGCGCCTTCGAGACGGAGATTCGCCGGATCCGATCCGACAAGAAGAAAGGGGGTCGCGCCAAGACGTACCTCACGCGCCTCGTCGGCGAGAAGGAGGTGGACAAGTACGCCGGCGACGACTGCATGGTGCTGGAGGCGGGCAAGACGCTAGCCTCGACGGCCTACGGGAGCGGGAGCAGCGCCGCGGAGATGGCATCTAGGGGGTTGGGGAAGATTCACGGGTGGGGGTCAAGCTACTACCATGGCCAAGGTGGGGCGGAGCCTGCTTCCAGGAATGGTGACGACAACGTGGGAGGGGGAGCGCGCGTGGGCATGAGGGAGACACTGGTAACGAAACGGCAGGAGAGCCAGGAAGAAGCCAAGAAGGTGGTCGACTCGGCGCGAGAGAAGGGGCACAAGTTTGCCGACTTGGTTGCTAGTATGAGAAAAAGCGGGGTATGAAAAGGGGGGGGGGGGGAATATTTGGTCTACGAACGGGGGGTACAAGGAACAGGGAATTAACGAACAAGGGGAACACGGAAGGTCATTTTAAGGGAACAGGGGCAAAAAAGCTCTCATAAGAGAAGAAGAGAGAGAGAGAAGAAGAGAGAGAGAAAGAGAAAGAGAGAGAGAGAGAGAGAAAGACGTAAAAAGATGTTTGCCTCTTTGCCCTTTCATCGTTTCCCCTTACCTAGGTAGCCTACCTAGGGTACATATTGGGTGGGTTCTTCAAAGCGGGGCGTTTCTTTTTCTTTCTTTCTTTCTTTCTTTCTATACCTTGAATAAGAAGATAAGAAGGACGGTGTATGGAATTAGAATTAGAATTAGGGAATCGTGTAAGAGACGAGAGAGAAGAGAGAGAAGACATCTGGAGAATACGATGGGAATTGGGAATAGGTTTGGGAGGGGAGGGGGTAGGAGGGATATCTTTTAGGATAGTATGGGATGGGATAGGATGGAATGGAATGGGATAGGATAAGATAGGATAGGATAGGATAGGATAGGAAAAAAAGAAAAGCAAAAAAGGGAGGGGGCTTTTCTTTTCCTATCTCTCTTTTCTCTCTCACTCTCTCACTTATTCTCTCTCTTTTTGCTTCACAAAGTAACTACTTATATAACTTTACACCATGCTACGTATATATATGTATATATATAGGTAGATCGTAGTAGTTAGGGGTCGGTCAAGGAATGGATTTAGATTGGTAAGTGGATAAGATGTAATAATGCCCTATGTACCTAGGTAGGTATTGGGTTCTCTCTCTCTCTAATGAAGGGCCAAGTTGATGGTACATCTATCTCGCTCGTAGATGGGTGTTTACATTCTACCGGCTGGGTGATCTCGCGCCTACTTATAGATGAGATTTACGAGTGCTTTAGATCCAGAGTGCTTCACATCCACTCCATGAAATGGGATATGTGAATGAGGTCTGGCAGGAAGGAACGTCATCACAAGAGTGTAGGCAGCAGATATAAGGGGAAAGAATTCGTCGAAATCGTAAGCGTTTACCACGCCGCGGGAAGCTTTGTTTTCTCGATGGTTGGTCACTATCCCTATAGACATCCTCCCTGGGATCATCTTGCTCATAGCAATGGGTTGACACCATAACCACAGATCCCCGTCTTCCCCAGGCGCCATGGCACGCATGAGTAATGAGTACATGTCCTTTATCTCTTCGGAGCGAACTGCGATCGGACAAGACCTCGCTCGTCCTGACCGCCATGCGAATAAGCGGAGGCATCTTTCTCATAACCATGCTCGTAGCCATGCTCGTAGCCCCCGCCGTTGTAATTATTGCCTTCGCCGGCACGGCGGGGCGCGGAGTCGTCGGCGTAGCGAGAGGAGGAGTCCTATCTCCCAGAGCGGAAGCCTCTGCCTCGGCGACTTCTCTCGTTACTGTTGCCATTCGCGGGGCCTCGGGGGACCATGCTATCGCTATAGAGGCCACCGTCGGAGTATCCATCATCGCGTGCGTTGTCTACTTCCATATCATTGAATCCCATGGACCCGTCGACCACGACGCTGTTGCCACCCAATGAGGTCTCGTTGCTGCTATTGTGACGTTGTGCCCGAGGACCAGTAGGTGGCTGGGGGCTGTAGTTACCGCTGGGTTTAAGGTATACGTGTAGGGTTCTGCCGTCGGCATTTTGGTTGTTAAACGTCTGGATGACGCGGTCGGCTCCTTCTTTATTCTCGAAGACAATCTCGGCGATGACGATGGGGTAAGACTTAACCACTCGACAGCTGGTGACGAGACCTCCCACGGGCGTCATGGCGCTCTCGATATCGGCGGCTGTGGTACCAGGTGCAAAGTTCTGTGCCATCACAGCAAAGGGACCGGCAAGCCCCTTGATCATCATTCCCTGGGCCGCGGGAGGAGGGCGGACTTGCATCTGTTGTACATTGGAGGGGGACGAGGTGGATCGGTTGAATGCGTTTGCGAGCTTGGCTGCGCGATTGGGACGAGCGTTCTGTGGGACTGGCCTCGGCTTGGGGATGGTGGTGCCAGGCTTGTGAATACGCGCGGCGAGCGAGTTGGGGTCGGGTTGTGGTTTTCGCGGCTTCGATCCGTGGGAGTCATGTAAATCATGTGTCCACTCGCCATTAACATTGCCCCGCGGTAGACGTGCTACAGACGATACTCGCTTCTGGACACCAACGCGGCTGGCGAGAGAGCCGCCCGTTTGTCCGAGAGGGGCACTAGCGCGACGTTTGTTGGCATTGCCTTTGCTGAAGATACGGGCTGCTAGGTCTTGGTTGCGTTTGCGCTCTCGGCCCTCCCTGATGATCTTCTCGAATTCCGTGGCGTGCTCCTTTGCCATGATGGGCGATTGATTCGATCAGGAGGCTCAATGACCTTGGAAAGTATGCACCTGCCACGAAATGGAAGGAAAGATATTTGGGGATAGTGAAGATGATGGGAGGTGCTGCAAGATGCGGCGGCGACGGGCGGAAAGTTACCTTGACAGGGTCTTGGGGAAAGTACTGTGTGTTTGAGGTAGGAAGCACTTCGACAATTGAAGCAGACTCCGGACGAATAACAAGATTGAGGACGCAAAAAATGAGAATGGGGTATCTACGGGAAGGGAAACAAAACTAGGTAGTGTGAAGGGGGAGAGAGAGAGAGAGAGATTAGACGCAATGACGGAGGGAGTGTGGAGGTAATAAGAAGAAGCTTGATACTCCGTTGAATATCAGAATACCAGAATACTCAGTACGACGTATTGCGCGTGAAGTTGATTGATGGCGAGAAATGCAGGGATCGCGGGCGCGACAAACGATGCCCAGGTGGCACTTTTTGTTTTATGTGGATCAACAACTGTCATTTGCGGCTGGAAGTACTGGACTGGCTACGAAGTACCTGACTGGAAGCCCCGAGTGCAGTTTGTGGAGCACTGGACCTGGGCCTGGGCATTGACCATTATCCCCTGAGCACTGACCACTTGCCCATACCATACAGGCTGCCGGCCTTCGGGAAAACCTAGACCCCAGCTTCGCGATTAGGGTCTAGCAAGCAAGGCTCAACGCACTCGCCCACACAAAACTCACTGGACTTGGAGGAAAATTATCGGCTCTCGAATTTCGGGTACTGCAGTCAAAAAACCTTCAATTCCATCAACACCCCCAACTCCCATTCTCTCAACACCACGAATTGCGCACAATAGACCGTCACCATGGGTCGCGTTGTACGTCTCGCTTGCCATCATCGCCATTGATATCCGTCGCTAATAAATCGAAACAGATTCGTAACCAGAGAAAGGGTAAAGGTGGTATCTTCAGTAAGTCTTCCCTTTCCCGTCGCATCCCATCATTCTACAGAGATAGCATCGCTCACCGTTTGACTCTTCTTAGCCGCCAACACCCGCCTGCGAAAGGCCCCCGCCAAATTCCGATCCCTCGACTACGCCGAGCGCCATGGCTACGTTCGCGGTATCATCAAGGAGATAATCCACGACCCTGGTCGCGGTGCCCCCCTAGCCCGCGTCCAGTTCCGATCCCCCTACAAGTTCAAGCACGTCAACGAGACCTTCATCGCCAACGAGGGAATGTACACCGGCCAATTCATCTACGCCGGGAAGAACGCTGCTCTGACTGTCGGAAACGTCCTCCCCCTCTCGTCCATGCCCGAAGGTACCGTCGTCTCCAACGTCGAGAACAAAGTCGGTGACCGTGGTGTCCTGGGCCGTACCTCGGGTAACTACATCACCATCGTCGGCCACAACCCCGACGAGGGCAAGACCCGGATCAAGCTCCCCTCGGGTGCCAAGAAGGTGGTCAGCAGCAGCACCCGTGGTATGATCGGTATCGTGGCTGGTGGTGGCCGAACCGACAAGCCTCTCCTCAAGGCCTCGCGTGCCAAGCATAAGTTCGCCGTCAAGCGCAACAGCTGGCCCAAGACTCGTGGTGTGGCCATGAACCCCGTCGATCACCCTCACGGTGGTGTAAGTGGAATTGGGACTACTCGTATGGCGGCACGGATACTGACACGACATCTTAGGGTAACCATCAACACATTGGTAAGGCTTCTACCATCTCGAGATACGCGGCACAGGGTCAAAAGGCGGGTCTTATCGCAGCCAGAAGAACGGGTCTGCTGCGTGGTACTCAGAAGACGAAGGAGTAGAATGTTTCTCCAGGTCATGGTTCATCAGGGCGGTTGGAGTTCATCATTGCGCTTTGCATCTACTAGGTACTGGCGAGTCCGACATGAGATAGGCTCAATGGAAGTACCCGGAATGAAGATTTCTGCAGCATATCTGCTGGCTGTCCTTGTGTGTGTGATATGGTGGAAAGTGTGAGAGTGAAGACTGCCCCAACCGGTGCGTCAATAAGCAGCTTGGTGGTGGTAGGAAGGAATTCTTCAGGCCTGACTGCGATGGGGGAAATGCACAAAAATGAAGCGATCCGTGAAGTCTAGAACGGTTGATTCTCGGCTACTCCTATTGCACCGTAAGAAGTGAAGCTGGGATGAAAGTCACAAACAAGCCTGGAAATCAACCGCCGATGATATCGTACGATCGTATGTTGGTGCTCAAGTTATGGTCTCCTCATGGCCCCGGGAGGGAGCTGAAGTAATGGACTAAAGGTAGTGCTTAAGCTTCCCCTCGATCCGTTCTGTGGGCAGTCCAAGTTCAATCACCTCCATAAGATATCTCCTTTAATATTCAGGTGTACGCGTATCACAATATGTCATCACGACTTCCAATAAGCCCGGGACTATTATTTTCTACCCGAGGGATTCGATCCTTCTCACGGGTTTGTCAGAGCACAAATAGTAGGAATCCATCAGGCCCCGCCACTACTACTCTTACTTCCAGCTTACACCCCACCAACACCACCACCACCACCACCACTACTCCCTTCTGCTACAAATTCTTCCCCCGCCATTCTCAGGGTCCATCCTTCAAATCACCAGCAGCAGTCCAAGCATCTCATCACCACCGTCAGTCAAACAGATCACTCGCTACCATGGCCACCACCAAGGACTTTGCTCTCCTGTGTCTGGAGAATCCTCTGCTTGGTGAGTAATCTCGTCTACTACCACGTGCGAGTCCCAATGGCAACTGCAATTGCAAAGCGTTACCCCGCCGATGGGCCATGCCGGGAACTATGGGTGTTCAAGACAACTCCCGTCGTTTTGGGATACGAGTCTCTCGCGGCCTACTTTGTACAGGCTTTTTCGAGGGTCTCTGTACTTCTCTTCCGGCCATGGCTTTAACAGCTCTTCCCGAGCATCTGTCTCATCTTTCTTCCTATAGTCTGTCTACATGCTTTACCGAAATCGTATCTGATCTGATCCCTCTCACTCCCCGCCGCTGACAATCACGCTTACTCACACCCCTTTTTTCCCCTTTCCAGACATCCAAGCGGTAGGCACCGAGGAGCTGCTCAAGAAGTACGACCTCAAGGCCAACGACGCGATCCTGGCGGAGCCGAAGCACATCCCCCTATACGAGGAGCTGCTGAACGGCTACGACGCCAAGCTGATCGCGGGCGGGGCGGCGCAGAACACGGCGCGCGGCGCCGCCTACGTGCTGCCCGCCAACAGCGTCGTCTACCTGGGCGGCGTCGGCGACGACAAGTACGCCGCCATCCTGCGCGACGCCGTCCGCCAGGTCGGCCTGCGCGTCGAGTACCGCGTCGACCCCAAGGAGCCCACCGGCCGCTGCGGCGTCGTCATCACCGGCCACAACCGCTCCCTTTGCACCGACCTCGCCGCCGCCAACCACTACGACCTCGAGCACCTCAAGAGCCCCGAGATCTGGGACCTCGTCAAGGGTGCCGAGCTGTACTATGTCGGCGGCTACCACTTCACCGGTACGTTCCTTGTTCCTTTTTTCCCCCTCTTTTCGGCCATCTCATTTCTCTGTCTCTCTCTCTCACTTACTGCAAAGACTTAACAAACCCGGAGCCACAAAACTAACTTCCTCCCCCTACAGTCTGTCCCCCGGCCATCATGACCCTCGGCGAGGAGGCCGCGGCCAACAACAAGACCTTCATCGTCAACGTCTCGGCGCCCTTCATCGCCGAGTTCTTCAAGGACCCGCTTGACGCCTCGTCCCCTTACTGGGACTACGTCATCTGCAACGAGACCGAGGCGGCGGCGTACGCGCGCTCGCACGGCCTCGAGGCCATCGCCGACAACGTAAAAGCCGTCGCCCAGAAGCTGGCCGACCTGCCCAAGGCCAACGGCCAGCGCAAGCGCGTCGCCGTCGTCACCCAGGGCACCCTGCCCACCGTCGTCGCCATCCAGGGCGAGAGTGCCACCGGTGCGAAGGAGTACCCCGTCCACGCCATCGCGGCCGACCAGATCAACGATACCAACGGCGCCGGTGACGCCTTCGCCGGCGGCTTCGTCGCCGGGCTCGTCCAGGGCAAGCCCCTCGAGACCTGCGTCGACATGGGACAGTGGCTAGCCAGGTTGAGTATCCAGGAGCTGGGTCCTTCGTAAGTTTCTACTTTTTTTCGCCTCTTTTCTCTCCTCCTTTTTTTTTCTTTCCTGGAGATTGCCCCTCTTCTTCCCCCCTTTTCATTGTTTGGTTCCGGTTCACGCTGTGTCATATCTCTGCTGCGATTTTAGCCCAGATATGCTATCGTGATTCATCAATTTGCCTATCTATCTATTTCGGTCATTCCCTCCCTTCCTTTGGTGTTGGGGCAATTGAATTGTCCTCCCGGACACACAATCCATCCTTCTTCTGCCTTGTCTGTCCGTCCAGGACCTGCATCATCATCACAATCTCCCATACACACGCCATTACTCCCATTCCGTCAGACACGATACCCTTCCATCACATTTCCTTCCTTCTTCATCCACCCACCCACACCCTTTACCATCTCAACAATGTCGACCGACTTGACTAACCACTCCAATACAGTTACCCCTTCCCGAAACAGACCTACTCGTCGTCCTCCTAGATCTCAAGGAAGAAGACAGGGTACCGCTCTCTACTCAAAATCAGACATTCCCCTTCCTCCCTTCCCTTCCCTTCCCCCGACTTCAACAAACATAAAACGCATAGTTTCCATTCAATTCTACTCTCAAGGACGTATCGTACATAGAAAGCAACATTGTATGTCCCACATCTAGAGAAGGAGAAAGGAGGAGTTAAAGAGAGAGAGAGAGAGAGAACCCTTTTGACGTTGAACTCAACTTTACTACGCAAAAGGCTTACATAGGTTTAGGGTTGGGGTAGGGTAAGGAGGAGCAATTGGCGTTGGTTAAAAAACGGGTTAAATATTCAACTTGAACTCGGTCTGGGGGGGGGGGGGGGATTCATCATCATCATCATCACCATCATCACTTATCATCATTACAGGTGGACGGGAGGGATTTTTCTTTCTTTCTTATGGAATATAAGCATAGCATTGACTGATTGATTGATGTAAAAGAAAAGAAGAGAAGAGAAGAAGGGCTGGCACGAATTTCATCATTGCCCGCCTGCCCGCCCGGCCTTTTTCTTTTTTTCTTTTTTTCTTCGCTTTTCTTCGCTCTTTTTCATGTCATCATCCCCTCAAACTTTCTCCTATAGAATTTCTCCCAGGCAGGTTTCAACAACAATAACAACGACGACGACGATAGCAAGAATACCCAGCGATAAGAATCGAATCGAAAAAGAATGTAAATCTTCTGCCGAATCCCGTTCTGCCCTCCATTTCTGCTCGTGACGCTTTTGAGAAAAAAACTTTCAGAACGAGAACCAGGGATGGGAGTCGAGCGGTCGAGGGTCTCGTGCTTCTTTTGTCTCGTCTGTGGGTGGGTGATCGCGATGATGATAATGATGATACCATCCTCGTACTGTGATAGCTTGCTGGCTGGGTAGCCAGCTGAGCTGCACACTAGATTTGTATACCTTCGACTCGACTCAACTCGACTCAACTGAATCGAATCCAGTCCGCAATCTGCCCAGTGAACTTTGATGGGTCCGTGCTGGCTACAGACGTCCGACGTCAGAACGCATCGAGATTCGCATTATTGCCGCGACGACAAGGGGTTTATGTGCCAAGGCACGCCCCAGCATGGTGCAAGCAGCGTCATCTTCGTTTTCCCCGATAGGTCATTAAAACGAGCCCTGTCGAACTACCATGACGAAGAAGAACGAGAAGCCTTTGGGTAAAGCCGTTTCCGTAGTATTTCATTGTCGCCATACCTGCGAGCGGCTCGTAGGGCGAGACGTCTTGCGGTGATGACGACGAAAAGCTCATCACTTTGGACGTTGTTGGTATCCGTGGCCCGTCAGGGATAACTGCAGGATTTGCTGTTCATATGGTGAAAGCTTCTGAGAGCCAATCGTATCTCTCATCTGATTTTGGACACGAGCAGAGCTTACCCGATTACCCTGGCCTTCGCCGACACTCAATGGCATGGTCGCGTTGTATGCAAGCCCGTTGCCAGCTGCGGTGCGGCCCGGAGCAGCAGAGATGGGGTTCGGAGTGCCGCCGTACATACTGCTGGAATGAGAGAATGCCAGCGATGAAGGATTCGCTGAACCGCTCTCCTGAAGCGAAGTGGGCCACTGTGGCGAAAGGAGTCCTGAAGAATCCGTCTTCTTGTGACCGATGGGCGGAAGTTTCTGACCTGTCGCTGGTATTTGGTCATCAGAGTGGTTGACCAGCGGGCTGCTGACGCGAGGGAACTGACTTCCTGCTCCTCGGACAGATTGCTGCCATCCTAGTCCTGGTGGACCAGGAGGGCTCTGGGGGTTGGAATAGTGCTCCTGTCGGCTAGCTGAGCGCAGTGCATAGCTCCCAGCCAGGAGGTTAGCCCTAGGCGAGCTCGTGTCCATTCGGTATGACGAAGTCGAGGTACCGGAGGTGGACCTTTGCGGCTGCATCGCGCTCCCGCCCATAGCATTTGAAAGACTGTCTGGGGAGTGCATCGGGCTCATGCCCATGCCATGCTGCGCGTATAGAGCGGATGTTAGACTCTCCAGAACCCGGTTCTTTGACATCTCTACCGACTCTAACACTCCGCTATTCCGACGAGTGCTGGACGCCGATGCCTCTGAGGCTCGACCCGGCACTTTGGAGAAGGAATCCTCAGCGGCGGTCTCGGTCTGGGAGGCCGAAGAATAAGGATCACGTAATTTCTGGTTGTAGGGCGAGGCAAGGTGCTGCAGGCACGAAGACGAGTCGAGCCCATCAAGCTGGGCGGCGGTGCTCCTCGGCACATAGGCACCGTCAGCTGCTAGTTGATTCTGTCCTTGGCTGTTGGACCGGTGGGGAGTAGGGGTATAGAAATAATCCCATGGAAGGGTAGGAATGGCCTTATGTGGCGGAGATTGCCGTGCAGATCTGGTGATGAAACGGCCGAATATATCGTGTGCGGTTGACGAGTTCATACCGTAGCTCGTTTCTTCCTGAGTCTGACTAGACTGCGGGCGATCATCCTCTACGGGATCCACCAATTTGTTGACCATGTCCTTCATCTCACTATCTTCGCTGAAATCTGAGTAGAAGGGCTTGGCCACAGTCTCCGAGACTCTACTCTCAGCCGCATGCTTACTCGTTTCGACGTTGGCTGTAGACTGTTGTCCGGCCTGTCGGGTGGAAGGGGGCGCCTGCGGGCTCGATGGGTCCATAGCTACGGCTGGTGATCCGGGCGACACTTGCAACGGTGGAGTCTCGACGTCTCCTTTCAGGTCGCCAAGCTTGAGTATGTTCAGAACACGCGATAGAGCGGCCTCGTCCGTCCTGATATGCGTGGGGGTTTCTTCTATATACACCCATCTGTCTGCTGAGACTCCACCGACGATCTCACTGCCAAAGGCCAGCGGGAACTTGGCGCTACCAGCAAGCAACACACCACAGTAGATTATGTCCCGGATTCGCCAAACAGCTTCAACCTGGGTGGGGAGTCGGCAGCCGAAGACAATCTGTCGTGGTTTGCGGATCTTGCGCCTTTTTGGCACTGCCTTCCCTTGAACCTCTTCAACTTGAAGAAATAGGGGCAGCTTTCGATCACCAAGAGGTCGCAGGCCCAAGGCATCCAAATCTTCAGGTAGAAGGTACTTCGTAGAAGTAACCATATGGGTCAGCTCGACGTAGATAATGAGCGAAGTCAACGTCTCGGCGAGTAACCTGTAGACATCCCGGACGTACGGCTCGAGATAGTCTTGATACTGGACCACATCAGCCCGCACTACGTAGATCCACGATATGTAGACACGTAAAAGCGGAAGCAGGCTCAACAACGTAGCCCCAAAATCGATGCTTGAAAGGGGTTCTTGGGAGTGCTCTTCCATATCGCCGAGATCGGTGGTCACTTCTCGGAGACAAGACCTCAAGAGACGGAGAAGGATCAAGACGGTGCGGATATTGAATCGCAGTAGGAACTGGCAGGACTGGGAGCCTGTGATTGTCCATTGGGCTACAAGTAGAAGTCAGCAGGTCGACCTATGCCAGGCGAGACGCGTGAGAAGTGCCGAGCACGTACCTTGAACTTTCGCCGAGGCGACATCGTAGGCTGAGATGTTTGTCAGTATCATCCGTCGTATGACAGTGCCATCGTCATCGGAATTCTTCATCGCGAACTCCATCCGATGAAGGACTTCCTGCTCAAGCTCGGTCTGCTGGGAGAACTGTTCTCCCTGGAAGAAGTAGGCGTGCAGCCGAACAAACCATGTGGTCATAGCCTCGGACGGATCCTTGGCCGGACCCTTCCTAGAAGACGACGTATTCTCGAGACCCTTAAACTCCCTCTCGAGGTTTCCGAGCGCCAACTCGTGCGCCTTGGGGGTAGAGACGGCTCGATGAAAGTGGTAGACAATATCCAGATGCTGCCCCTGGAGCTGATAGAGCACGGCCATCTGGTGATGAGCCAAGCCGTCCTCCGGGTCGAGGGTATTCGCCAAACCATAATAGTCTAGGGCTGTCGCGAACGTCGTTCTCGATAACTTATCAGCGGCCTGGCATCGATACCTTGCCAGGTCGCCCAGATGCACCAACGTCGTCTGGCAGGACTTCAATATCAGCCCTCGCAGCGGATTCGAGGGTATAGCCTCATCTGAGGGCGCCTGTTTCGTTTCGAAGTCGGTTCCGTAAGCGGCCTGTCGCAGCTCGGGGATGTAGAAACGTCCGGAGAGTCGCTGGATATATACGACATAGAAAGATTGCGAGGTCTTCAGGAAGGCGCGGTACAATTTGTCCAGCTTCCGCCTCTGTACGACCTGGGTCTGCGACTTCAAACGGCTCAGAGCCTTTCGGTACTCGCCGTTCAGAAGAACGTGAGCTTGCCATAGAGCTTGCTCTACCTTCTTCGCAGCCGCGTATTCGAAGTCGTTAAAGACGACCTGCATACAGGCTAGGCGTAACCTACATCCACGTCAGCTTCCAAGCCGGCAACGAGGGAATCGGCGACAGCAGGAGCTTAAGCTTACTGGGGCATAGCATGTTCGACCTCACCAAAATGGGCCGTATAGTTCACGTTGCCCTGTTCTTTCTTCATAGACTGTATAGTCTGTAACTTGCCCGTCATGTCTGCGCGGATCTTCTGGGCGGTCCTACAGCGTTCAGTCAGTCAACGCTTCATAGCGGGGACGGGACTCGTGGCCGGCGTCAGTGCTCATGCCCGGGCTTCGGATAACTTAGACGTACTCCCATTGCGCCCGTGCGATAGCTCGCGGGCTCTCCACAGCGTCGGCCATGGCAGGCCTCACGGAACAGGGTCGGTCGTTGGCGGTAGATCGGTTCTGGCAGGGGGGAGTGGCTGCGCGAAAGGTCGCACAGGACTGAGAACTTGTCGCGAGAAGTTCACAGCCTACGGATAGGATCACACGAGCTCGAACTGAAGGCTAGTATGCGCAGGAAATCCATACTTCGATGCGCTTAGTGGATTGCGGTTCAGGCGGACCGCGGGGGAGGTATGAGTAGTAGAAGGAGCAGCTTTATCGGAGATAGCTGGGACGAACATTGGCAGTATGAATTGATGGGCGGACCTGTCACTGGAACAAGCACGAGAAGGAGAAGATGTGACTAAAAGACACGAAAGATTGGGAGAGAAAGATATAGATGAAGTGCAGACAGCGAGAGAGAAGATAAATGCGATTATCCGCGCTGTGTGTGTGTGTGTGTGTGTGCTATGTCTATGTGACGTGTAGAGAGAAGAAGTGGAGGATGAAGCAAGAATGTTGTCGGATGGTGGATGGTGGATGGTGGAAGTGGACTCCGGGGAAGGGAGATTGGGATTGGGATTGGGATTGCAGGTGGGGGATGATGGAATTCATCAAATCCACCCAGAGGTAGCCCTGGAGGTAAGAAAGTTGTAGCGGATCTCCCACTCAGAGGCGCGCAACCTTGCTGGATAAAAAGGCAGTCTGTGCCCCCAACAAACTCCAACTTTGGGGGTCGATTTAGCTTCTGCACCTGCTAAACCTTCTCATTCTCAGCCTGTGGGTTCGGCCTGTAGGTACCCCTAGGTAGGTAGCCTCGAGCGGGAGACCTGCGAGCCCTGGAGCCCTCTGGACGGCTACTGAGCTCATTTTAGAGTTCTAGCGTCTCTCCTTCAGCCACTTCGCCGCCCCTCTCTCCACCAAATCCGGATTGGATCTAGAGGACTCCTAAGGGTCTTCTTGGCCGCTTCCAGCTCTATCTACGTCGGTACCTCATCCACACTTTCTTCCATGCCTGCATTCGTCTATGGTACTACTACCAGGTAAACATATCCACTTGGCTACTAACAAATGGAAGGGAATTCTGGAGACTCGCAGCCGATTGGAATTTCACTGACCGCCTCCTTATGTGAAAAGAGGTAGACTACCTAGCGTATCTCGTCTCAGGGAAAAAGTCAACCAAAACCAAAGTTTGCCTCGCTCCTCTGAGGACCGTTTTTGGCATATCATTGTCAGACCTTAATCTACAGCCACTACTCCTGGACAAACTGTCTCACCGAACTTAGCTGCTCTATGAGTTCCCACGTTGGATTGCTCAACTCTATTGCGCCTATCCCAAGTCGATAGTCACGTCTAAGGATCTACCGTACCTCACCGACCCTTTGTCAAGACTCAACACAGGATATCATCAAGGTATACCGTACGCAAACGCAGACTGCCGGCGGCTGGGGTTTCAAACGCTCAGCAACAGACGGCCTTGCTCATGTAACTGCCCCCCTTTCTGCAAGTTTTGATACTGCCCACATAAAGATGAAGCGCTCACGCGAGCCTGAAGAAGAATTCATAGCCAGTTCTCCGGATGCTGAAGACGGCCAAGAACACGCTAGCACACGACCTCCCGCTGCAAAGATCATAGAGGTTGACGAATCAGCTCTTGATGCGACCTCGTCTGTTGAGATGAAATGTTCGCTTCCTCCACATCGAGAGGTGCTGTCCTTCAAGACGTACGAGGAATATGAATCTCACTACAGCAAGGCGCATATGAATCGCTGTATAGAATGCCGGAAGAACTTTCCATCTGAACATCTTCTCAACGTCCACCATGAGGATTGCCATGATAGCTTCGCCGCCGTAAAGCGAGAGAAAGGCGAGCACACGGTATGTGCCAATGATGCCCCCTTTTCGTACTACATATGTAACATATCCTTCCGATGAGCAATCTCATAGCTGACCCCCATGTAGTATTCATGCTATGTCGAAGGCTGCGACAGGAAATGCAGGACCCCATACAAAAGGCGATGTCACCTCATCGACAAGCATATGTACCCCAAGAACTACTTCTTTGCCGTTACTCGGGACGGCATAGACGGGCGCTCTTCACTCCTCATGGACGGTGGTCACCATAGGAGAAGGTCTTCCACCGCAACTACGGCTGGTGGTTCCAAGACAGCAACCAGGAGGCTAAGTCTTCGACAGGAGTCTGCCAAGTCGGATGAAGAGGCGTCGAAGAAGTCTGTCACGGATACGAAACCATCCCCGGAAGAAATTACAAAGGATACCTCTCAGAGGAAGGAGGTGCCCGACGTCGAGATGGAGGATCTCAGTGGTGCCATGTCATCTCTGCGCTTTGTGCCTTCGAGTATAAGATTTGGGCGCGGAGGCGGAAAGGCTGGATTTGCCAAGCGATGAGCTTGGAATATAACGAGTTGACGATACAAGATTATGACGCGGTATGAGTCCAACGGGTCACACGAGATTATATGAGCAATACATGACCATGAAAAAGAAGGCATTTTGAACCCTCGCTCTCGGCTTCTGGCCACATTTGTAATTGCCGCCTGTGATGAAGCATGTGTTCAGAAAAAAGAGCAAGACCCTAACTCCCTACCAAACGCCATACGAGTTTTATATGCAGACCACCCTATGAAAGTGTATCGCGGGGTAGCCTCGTATCGTGCTAACCTTTGACCCCCTGAGGGTTGTACCCTGTCGATGGAACCAAGCCGACCAACGCCGTCATGCCATGGAAATAAATACGTCCATGAATTACCACAACCACATAACCACAAGCATCGCTCGCTCAATCGCTAGAGGCGCAGCCCCTACACCCACAGCTGACACACTGTACATCCTGCTCGTCCTTGAGCTGCGCTTTGGGTACTCTGCAGATACACGTCGACTGAAAATTGGTCTCCTTGGTCTGTATGCAGCGAAGGCAGCACAGCTATCCGCCACAGATACAAATTAGCAAAGTCCACTTCCACTCTCCCCCTCCCCCTCCCCCAAGCAGAGAGAGCGCAAGAGGGGGGGAAAAGCATAAGAAAAAAAAGCACACGAAGACCCCAAGAGAGTCGTTCGTTACGTACCTTCTCGTAGCCCTGCTTCTTCCACTTGGCGATGAGCATGGCGTCGGCGTAGCCGTTCTTGAGCAGCCAGTCGTACAGCTGGCGGCTGATGGCCTCCTTCTCGTAGTACAGCTCGTAGACGTAGCGGGTGCGCTGGTGGGCGATCTGGAAGATGGGCCACTGGGCCTGGTGCTTGGGCACGTTGTTGGTCGGCGTGTTCTGCGCGTCCTTCATCTTGATGCTGAAGATCTCGAGGTCGTCGCGGATGTCGTCGAAGCCCGCGGGCGGCTTCTTCTGCCGCGAGGCGTGCGACCGTATTGCGGGCATCTTCTCCTATCTTCTTCTTTCCTTGTTCTTCCCCTCGTTTCTTTTTCTTCTGTTATTTCCGACCTTGGAACGGGAAGAAATAAACACCGGACAGGAGATTCGTGTATCGTGTAGGTGCTCGTGGGTAATAAGGCTGGAAAACGCGAAAGGGTCTTGTAGGTGTGATGGTGGGGCAAGGCTGGGAAATTCCAGGTCAAAGTCAACAACCTTGAGGGGCGAAGGTACGAAGTAGTAGGAGCTTGAGCCACATGACGCTAAGCTCCATACTTACTACTTGAGATAATGACTAAGCATCTTGTGGCTTGAACGTCTCAACATCCGCCCACTTCCACACGAGGTCGGCACTGAGCGAGCACTGGAACGGGATAAACCTCAATTACGTCCAACGAGCAAACCTCACCCACCATGGCGGTGACACCTACGCAATTCGCGAAGATGACGCGGTCGTGTCAGTTCTGCGTCCCGGGAAACTCATGTCACTGTGACTAATTCAAGATGCAGCCGCCAATTGGAACGACGCGAAGCGACGAGTCCTTGCGGCCTATAGAGAATGGGTCCGAGCAGTACGTCGAGCTCCCCCCGACGCGAGGTCGAACCTCTCCTCCACGAAATGCAATCAACTCTATGAGTGTCGGTGGTTCTGAGGATGGAGCATTGGCTGATATGAAATCCTCATCGCAGGCTCCCGAGATCCAGACCATGTACAACATCCCCTTCCCGGTCGCCGTCATCCGCACGCGGATGAGGCAAGAGTTTGAGCGACACAGATACGTGAACAAGCTGCCAGTAGTGGACGTGCTCCTCATGCAGAACAACGCCGAGTACCAGGTCAGTCTCGACTCTACTCCGGCACCCACCAAGCATACAACCCATTCCAGACAGGGCGCGAAAGCTACGGGATGGGGAGCTGGTTTCTTGCTTCGCATTACTGGGGATATGGTTTGCTGATGGACGAGAACACAGGAAACGATGAACTTCTGGAAGCAGACCACACACGTCATGGCCTACTTCCCGGAGGAGAACTTTCGAGGATCTGACAGGCTGCCCAACAACTTCATGAAGGGGTTCCTGGAGGTATGTTAACCAACCATGCATGCGCCGATTTACCAACCGCGCAAAGCGGATTGCCCGATACATCGCAGCTGCTGATCATGTACTTTATAACAGGGCCGCAACTAAGATGGGCATCGTCCCCTGTATTGTACATAGAAATAAAAGACTCGGAAGCAAATTCGTATCCTCAGATGATGCTCATTGATCCTACACCAAACGCCGCGAAAAATGCCTCGTGCCAGTTTTTTTGTTTCCCTTACCATGCCGAACCGTTTTGGTATAACCACTCCCTCACTTATGATTTCGTAAACCTTTTTCCACCTCTCGGTTCTCAACTTCCGTGAGATATCTATCTCCTCAGCTCCTGTTGATCCCCTGCTCCGCATTGAACTGCTCCCGCGTAGTCCAGAACTCATCCGCGACAACATCACACAGGTCCTCGAGATCTTCTAATCCCTTAGCTAAGGCAGCCGTAGCGGTGGTCGTGTCTGCGTGAGAGTGAGCGGCGGGTACTCAAGTCATCACAAAGAGTCCACTGTAGCTTGGGGGTGGGGGGGGGGGGGGGGGGGGACATACCGTATGTCTGGATCCGGAGATTCATCTTGTCCTCGGAGGGATGCGGTATGGCGTAGGCGCAAAACTCAACATCGGGACTGTGATATGAATGGTCGTCAGCAAAAAACCGGACGGTGCCAACATAGCAAGAAACTGGGCTGAACAAGGCCGTAAGTAGGTAGGTAGGTAGTACTTCTTCATAATGATATACCGCAAGGCATTTCCTAGGGTGTGGCCCTCCTTGAGGAATTCAAAGGATGCAGCTGTTTCAGTCGAGCCCGGCAGCTATGTGAACAACTTTGTTAGTCACCATCGTGTGTAAACCCCTCGGTCAATCCCTTTGGGAAAAGAGCTCTTCTTTCGATGAGACGGGACAAGACGCACTATTCTAACCCTCTGGGGCTCTTCCTGCTCCTCTTCCTCCTGGAACGCATCGTCTTCATCCTCCTCCATGGCCTCGCCGCTCCCGTGCGCGGAGGCGGGGGCGTCTTCCATAGTCGCATCTTCAGGTTTGACCTCTTCAGGTTCCCCCGCTCTGGCCTTCGTCTTTCCAGCCATATTCGAGTTTTCAGGTCAGAAGATTTCCAGATTGACAATTTTTTAGTTTTGAGCTTCTTGTTTTTTGTTGGCGTCAAGAGTTGACCGTCCTCATTTGGATATGTTCGCGATACCCTCGTGTGAAGCTGTGATGAAATTCATGATAGAAAATTGATAGATCGAGCTTATCAGCGATAAGACATACAGTGATTGTGATTTTTTTCTCCACCGCCGCCAGTTTAGGTCCCGCTCTCGGCTAGGGATGGTTCGTGCGCCATTGAAATCGCAAGCAAAAGACCACACCAGTGACCACCACCAACCACTGACATCCCCAATCCAGGCTTGGAATAGCCAACAGGCCTGCGATGATATTCGAATTCAATTCTTCAGAGTAAGGAGTATTGACGACATTCAGCTTCAAATGCATGCATCCTCGCGAACCGCCTGGTCGATGAGGGCTGTGAACGTTCATCACTTCGCCAAGCGGAATGATCTTCCTCCTCACTAATAAGTGCTCAGTACACGTCAACTTCACCTCGGTTTCAAGAACCCCAAGAAGGATGATCAAAATCTTGATTTTTTTTTCCTGCCGTGACGGATCAGCCTAGGTATGCCGTGTAGTAACCTGTCCCGGTTCGGCGGGATTCAGCGCCATCACGGCTGAGACATAGCGTATGACCCCCGGGGGTGTATTGCGAACGCCATGACTAGCGACTATTTTCGCAGGAATGTTTTATCGCATCACAGATCGCAACTTGCTGTGCCGCCTACGAATCACTTACTGTACATTTCAATTGGTTATGGAGATATGACGACCTGAGGCACCAACAGCATGTTGGATATCGTCATTTAGGATCGAGGTGGAATTTCTTGCCTCAGAAGTGCATTGGCGCGCGGCAAAACCAGCACCAGACATTGGTCCATATCCGAGGGACCAAAGCTCAACATCACAAACTTCACAAGGCTAGGATAGCAAGGGCTGCTGCCTAGGTACGTAGGTTAGGTTTGCCCGTCTATCAAGTAAAAAGGCAAACAAGGCACACGAAGTCGTAGTCTACTTCTGCTAACCGACTCACGAAACAAACCTTGACTTCTCGTTGACAATTGGACCCTGATGTCGCATCACGGCATGTCACCTCGACTAGCGTGTGTGGTGACTGGCTCACGCACAACTCTTCCATGTGATTGATTTCAATTCGTCTTTTAAGTTAGCATCTGCATTCATGGTGCAGCAGCCACCGTGTTCCAGAACATGCACGCGAAGAAAATAGTCAAATGCAAGTCGAGTGACTCGTGGAGAAAACACGCCACGCCCCCAGCCCAGGGATAAGTCGAGGAGCCGAGGAAGAAATATTTTCGCGAGGGAGAAATATTTCACCACGGGATGCAACTCTTTTTTTTCTCTGCCATGGTACGATACACCGCCGCCGCCGCGGTGTTGAATTTTTCGAAATCCTTATGATCTTCAAGGTTGTTAAGAGGAAACGCCACGGCAATTTTGTCCCCCCTCTTCCATCTTTCGAGTCATCCGGCGCGGGGCGTGTAAGGAAGGTTATGTATAGCCCTGGAATAGTGTACATAGTAAAATTTGAGGCCCGAGTGATTGGACCGGAGCGTAGGGATTCGCGTTTCAAACGCCAGGCCGATCGCACGAGCTCATTGGCCAGGACGCGGCTCTCAAACGATCCGCTATGTCATTCAGCTTCTTTTCGAAAGGATGATGTGCAGTGATAAATTCCAAGGTTAACGCCTCCGGTACGGCCACCGTTTCCGGTAGAGCGAGGCGTACAGAACCATACCTAATAAGGTATTTAATCTTAATGTTACTTGCTAACTTATTATTATTACTAGGTACCGTAGCGGAAACCCGTACGGGGAAATAATCATTATTTTTATATAATAATTATTTTATATATAATAATTATAACGCACGGGCCATATATTTAATTTATTATTTTATTATTTTAAAAGTTATATACGTAAAATATAAAGGC
Organism: Xylariomycetidae sp. FL2044; assembly: GCA_022376275.1. Taxonomy (NCBI): domain Eukaryota; kingdom Fungi; phylum Ascomycota; class Sordariomycetes; species Xylariomycetidae sp. FL2044. The sequence continues at coordinate 53,383 of JAJNOH010000052.1, read as the reverse complement.
TTTTAATAATAATAATAATCGTATTTTATAAATCGTAGCCCGTAATTTTATAATATAATTATAACTTTTTTTATATTATATCGTATCGTTTTTTTTTTAAATCGTAATATACGTTCGATTTATTTTATAATAATTAAAAAAATCTTTTTTTTTGCATTTATCGCTAATAATATTAATTTATTATTTTTATTATTAAGGTATTAATTAAATTAATAGGGACCTTATATTTTAAGTTTTGGGCCCCCCCCTTAAAATCCACACAATCATTATTTCCCACACAATAATTATTTTTTATATAATCGTTGTGCTAAAAAGGAAAGTTTGAAAACCAGCACAATCATTATGTGGAAAACAATCATTATTTCCCCGCACCCGGCCACGCTACGGTACATACCGTATCTGCGCATGCGACTCGAAGTAAGCGACGGTGTGCAGAGGTCCTATCTGTTTTCCGATGCTTGTCGGAGCCTTTTTTTTTTCTTTCTTTCTTTCTTTCTTCCTCTCGCCTAGGGATTTATTAACAACTCTATCTGCCGCACGCCGGGTCTGTGCATATGCAACCTCGCCAATCCCTTTCAAGATAAACGATCGTCCAAATCCCCCGGACGCCCGGCAATCCCAGGCCGTGCACGCCTGAACGACCGAGCACTAGGCTGGTAGGAACGAACATCCGGACTTGAGAAGGCTGGGCCGGAGCTTTATAGTCCTCGAGATTACCTAGGTAGGTAAACGGTTTTAGAGAGAATGGCCGGGCAATGAAGTACCTAAAAGTTGGTGGAACATCAACAGTTTGGGATCGGGTCCTTTGAGGTCCGATTATAGGCTGACCTGGCTGCTTGGTGTCTTTAAACCAGCCTGTCAGCTTCAGCTGCATGTTAGTCGGTCTTCGTTGCTGGATTCGGTAACCGGCCTCGCGAGGAAGAAAACGCGCCGCCTCTGCTGATCCTGAAATCTAGACGGGAATACCTGTGTACCTTGGCTGCTTGGGTAAGGGGATGATATTTGAAAAAAATTGTCACTAATGGAAAGGCACAGAGGATTTATTAGTAAAAAAAGGGAATTACTGAAATATCCATTTCACAGAAGTGTCAGGATGGTCTTCCAATGACCTCACTATGGGGTCTGACCAGTCTGTCGGAATTCTCGATCTAGGGAGCACCTAACTTTTAGGTATGTTTGCTCCTGATGAGCTGGGCTGCCGCCAAATAATTACTAATAAAGTACGAGATCAGGACCCCATTCTCTAGGAGACGCATCAGTCATGGAGACGATTGCAGTCCTTCATTTTTAATCGAGTCACGTATCGTAAGCATCTCATAGACACAGATTCGTACGATGTGTATGCCGTGCTCATAATGAAGGCGTGTTAAGGCCGTTCGCCGACAAGGGTTCTAGCATCACCAGGGATCGTCAGGGACATCAAACAAGCCCCTCCCGACACCAAAGATTCCTGTATGATAAACTCTGAGTTGCCGAGTAGGGCAAGACAACCCCCATCGACGACTTGGCCAACAGTACTTTTTCGCGAACCTGTGTTCCGCAGCTTGTCGTTGATTCGTGAATCCTTACGATAATAATGATGGCGGTAGTGAAGACGGCACTATGTAGCTTAACTGTGGAGGGGTAGACATATTGATGTGCCTACTTAGGTACCTAGGTAAGTACCAGGGATATCTCGAGTCAGATAAAGAATAGAAGCCAAGACTGCGAAAGTCGTTGAGGCATTCGTAATGATTCGAGGCTATTTATGAATGCCCCTCCTGAAATATTATTCTACCTATAGAGCATATTTATTTGATACTGGCAACAAACGGTGACGAGGATACATGCTCGAGACGGGATAGAAGAAAAAGCGGGTTGTTAGGTTACCCCTTGCGGATATTCTCGAACGACAGCTTCAGGCCGGGGTTGAGAATTCTGGACCCCAAAAGCCGCTGCTGCGGGCGCTAAAGCAGGAGGAGGACAACACCAACCGAAAAAAAAAAGAGCCTTGTTATCGCATCAGGAAGGTTGAAGTAGCACATGGCGAGCCACCAACGTCAACTTGTAGCAATCTCAATCAAGGGAACAAGTAATACGATTCTGTCTCTCTCTCTCTCCAAGCCGATGGAAATCTCTCTCTCATCGTCTGATGTTTTTTCCCTCGAGATGCCGTCTCCAAGATGAGTGGGGTTTGACGTGTCGCGGTACTAAGTAGTAAAAACGGTCGACGTCCTTTTTACGCAGCAGACACCCACCCTCACCTGAATTCACCTGAAGTGATGTTGCGCTGGGCCTGCAGACTCGGGCGGATCTGCATGCGGCACTCAGTAATCTGTCGCCAGTTGGCCGATTCGGCGGAAGAAGTGTGCTCTCTGTGTCGCATCAACGGGCGAATAGAAAAACTGGACAAGAAGTTTTTTTTCTGTCATAGTAGCATAGCCGGGTTAGAAATGAGGGAGGGTGATGAGAGAGAGAGGCGATGATTGATTATCGCAGTAGCAAACTTTTTCGTCGATGACACGAAACGAGAGATATTCACATGACGAGACTTGTAACATGAAGCTAGTAGCCAACTTGCGACACGACAAAATACCTAGTCCATTAAGAACCATAAGAGCCTCGGGACGACAGAGGCTGTGAAACCGACCAATCGTATTCTGCGGCACATGTACCCATATTAAAGGTCAAGGAGGATCACAGCCAATGATAAATCGAGAAATCGTTGCTGGACCGCGTGCTGGACTGATGGTTTGACTTTTTAGCATTAGATATCAAACAGCCTAACGAATGGCTAACTAGAAAGCGAAAACGTTATGGCCGTCTCTATTTCACCTAGACTTGCAGCGAAAAGGATGCATCTGTTGATGGATCACTTAACTTACTTCGTAGAGACGTGATTCTGTACCCGTCTGAGATCCGGACACATGTCCGACGAGTATTCAATCAATCCTTACCCATATGTACGAACAGGCTGTCAGGTAACGAACGACACGAGACACGAGACACGATGCACGGTGCACCTGAGTAGCGACCCAAGTAAAAGTATACATGGCAGGGGTTGGTTAAGTGGTCTTCTTCGATCCCTCCCCAGCTTAGTGGCACTCACCGTTCCAAGAGGGAACAAAAATGGCCCCAAAGAGGCCATAAGCCCACACTTCTCACACACGCAAATGTGTGACTTGCCAATCCCGATTCCCCTTTTCTTAATTAACGAATTCGGGGATGGGCGTTGGCTGATCTTAAGCTGCTTAAGCTGCCACACTAGCGCAGGTCGACCGTCGAGCAGACCCATGCCCCCGTGCCCCGTGCTCCACCCCTTCCAAGTCGTGCCCCTCCCTGCCTGCCTGCCTGCTCTTCTGCTCCCTCCGCCTCCTCCCCTGAGCCCTGTAACAGGTGCCCATAGTAAAGGTGCCTGTAGTGGTGGAGGGACAGTACTGTACACCTGGGCAGTTAAACCTTGCAAACCCCCCGACTCCAGCTTTTCCAGCGTGTCGAGGCTGCTACAACCTCTAAAATACACCCGGCCTCACGCTTCCTGCCCCTCGATCGCTTCGAAACCTCTTACCTCTCTTTACCCTCCCTCCCTTTTCTTCCCCTACCCTCTCTGCCCTACTTTCATCCTCTAATCCTCCTCCCCCCTCCTAACCCGGATTCGACTCTCTACCCTGTTGCGAAACCCTCCCGAGTCCAGCTCTCGCTAATAAGTCGCCGTGTTCTTCCTCTGATACTCGACGTCGGCCCTCCAGCCCGTGTGATATATCGTATAATCCGCTCGACTCGTTCTTCGCGCTCGCTCGAATTTCTCCAGACAAGCGTTTCCTATCGGTTCGTATCGTCGACATCGATTCGGGGACCCCGCGGGAATCAGCCACTTTCTGGTATTTGCCTATTATCTATCGACGACCAGAGACATCCCGTCTCAGCGACTCAGCCCACCACTCATTTCTGCGTAACGACGCAGTGACAACGCCCTACAGTCGTATTGCTACCTGTGGTGAAACCCGGGAAGCGAAGATAGAAGAGAGAATCTCGCTCGTTGGGAAAAGAGAGGATTAAAAAAAGAAAACGAGCACGCATCGCACTGGCAAACGCGTCTAGGCTCTATTATCCAGTCTTTATCTGCAGCACCCAGTCGAATCTAGAGTTCGACCACGATAAGCATCCGATATTCAGGGGGACTTTTCACCTACTTCCGCCGCCGCACCGCACCGGACGTCATCTCGCAAAAATACTAATGATTCGTACCGATTGACCCGATTGCATCCGCTATTAATCATCATCCCGCCAGGAAGCAGTCAGTTAGCCGAGCGCCGCCGTGCCGCAACATCTAAACCAGCAAGAGAAATCAGCTAGCTCCTTCGACGTGACGGAGACAAGTAGCACCGGACTCGCGAGATTCCCAGGAATAACGGTGATCGCTTGTTCAGACCCACGCACGTTGCCTCCGAAGCTCTCGTGTCCCAAGCTCCAAACGACAAGAAGAGAGCGAAGAGATCGATAGGATCGCGTTGGTCAAGCCGGCTGCAGTTTTTTTCCCGTAAGGAAGTATCAGAACCCGAAGTCTGCTGTAGAACCAAGGGGGGACAGCATCCAATAATTGCCACATCCTGCCGAAGTCACAGGCTCACAAGGATCGCAAGCGTGTTCCATCGCTCAGCCAGCGCAGTCCTCGCACGCGAACGTTACCGGGGCACACAATATTGCGACCGGAACGGACGACAGGGGACATTGCAACTTGCAAGATAATCAATTGGTTTTGGTTTCTTTCTGCAGCCCGCTTCCAAGATTTTTTCTTCTCTCTCCGGTCGCTTTATCTCACATATCCCGGTTCCTCCGTCCCTCCCAGCCCCTGTCGCGCTGCATAGCCATTTCAGCCGGCAGAGCAGAGCAGAAAGAGGATCAGCAACGTAGCTTGCAGCAAACCCACTGGCAAGAATCTAGATCACGCATAAATTTCCTTCCATCATGAGCGCAGCAATCGCTATGGCCCCTTCTCCGGCTCCTCACGACAGGCCAGCCTATGCTGAGCTGGCTCCCGCTACGAGCGCTGCAAGTGTCTCGACCATGTCCGCCCCCGGCCCTTCGCCCTCCGTCCAGCGCACAACAATACCAGCACCTTCGGCGACTCCGAATGCGAGCGCACATCGTCCCAGCAGCCGTAGTCCCACAAGATCAGCACCGAGCCATGCAAAGTCCTCTCCGCCGAGCGCGTAAGTCTCACGTCCCCTCGTCCCGTCCGATTTTTTTATTTTTTTTGAATTTTTTTTTTACCCCAATGTATCATCGTGATTAGTAATTCATGCTTGCTTGCCGTGTATCCGGTGTTGCATTTTCTCCTCGTCGCAACCCAACTCTCCAAGCGTCAGCACAAACTAATTATTCGTGTCTCGCTCACAGCCAGCGAAATGCTCTCGGTAACTCGACCACCCCCAGGATCATCGTAAAGAAGGAGCCCGGCTCTCCCGATATCCCGACTACTCGTCATCGGCCAAGAAAGCTGGATCTCTCCAAGGGCAATCTGGCCGGCTCGGGTGCCGCAACGGCAAGGCCGGCGCTGGGTGGCAGGGACGGACTCGGCATCCAGGAAGTAGGACTCGCCTGCTTGTCTCCGGGCTTTGTCACGCAAGATCCCATCATGAAGGAGCACCTCCAGCAGAGTCTGAATGTCAGGGATCAGCAACGAAGAATTATTGAGGCGAGGTTGCAGCAACAATCCGCCAAGGGCGACGGTCCAGACACCGGCAAGGACAAGGATCCGATCAGCGCGTTTGCCGCGAAGACGCCAGGAATGTCCAGACGAAACAAGGCGCCTCCGGGCCTTAGCATCGTCGCACCGTCCCATGAGCAGTTTGCCAACGAGCGGGTCATCCAATCCGCACCCCTAGGTCAAACGTTCACTGGACGACATCACCCACATCCCTTGACTCGGCACCTCGCCAACCAGCCCTCGAACCTGTCGAGCACTTCGCACATTCATCACGTCCCTGCCAACCAGACCGCTAACCGCCTGCCTCCGATCTCTGATGTCTTCAGCGGCCAGAACCTCCCTCCTCATGCGGAGCAGAACAACCGCAACCTGTATCCCGGATCCAGTCACGGACCCCTGGCGTCCCCAGGGCACCCGCCACCCCCACCTTCACAGCCGCCCATGTCGGGTCGACCTAGGGAGTACAGGTCCGCCGAGGAGGCTCAGCACGAGATATCCGGTGGACGTCCGGAACTTTTGCCCAAGCTAGTACACTATACCGGCCACCAACCCCCGACCCCACCGTCACCCCGCACAGCGGCCCTCCAGGATGGTAGCCGAAGTGCCAGTAAGCGGAGGACACGGGCCGAGTACGAAGAGGGTGGCAGCCCACCTCTCGGCCACGGACCCGCTGCCACCAGGAGAGGACCCTTCGGTGCCGGTCGGGACAGCCCAGAGACTCAACGCCAGAAGCGCGACGAGTTTCTACGGCTGTGCGAGCGAGCTTGGGATCTCTTCCACTCATGAAACGGCCTCGGGGGGGTTCTATGACCTTTAATGCATGAGGACGGCTTGATTTATACGCGATCGCTCATGACCCTTATGTTCATGATATATTTTATTTTTATAAAAGCCTCTATATCTAATGGAGCTGGATTTACTATGGACGAGGAGACCCGTCAGCTCCACGGAGGATGCGGTTATCCATGATATCGACAGATGACGACCGATCTCGTGAGAGCCTACGAGGCTTCCTGGGCGCAGCGATCGAACAGGGGAGTGGGAGGCCATTGTGCGATCATGCAAGGGATGTAATGTCTGGTAACTTTAAAACGACACACCGGCTTGATGATCGGGGCAAGACGACGGACGGGAGTCTTTTGGGGGGGCTGCATAGGGTACATACGAGTAAACTGACTCAGGCTCTGGGGTCTTTTTTTGCTTTGCTTTCTGAGACGCCGGTTTCAAAACGATGGTCTCCACGGGTCTGAAACAAGATCATATATCCACCCAACCAGCTCAAAACCCGCGTCCATCGAATCCCTCATTCAATACGTTATTTAAACGTCCTATTTTATCTAAAACATCGAACGTGCGCGTTGAACCAGTGGGGAATTTCAGATGATCTGGGGAGGCGAGGATGGGACCACCCCCCGGGAAAGGGGGAGACCTTGGCTCCTACCTTAGCTAGAGAGCAGCGATGTCTGCCTTAAAAATCGCTGCATTGTCTGGTTTTGCTGGTCTGTTTGTACTTGTTATGAACGGACGGGCCAAGTGGAATGGATGAAAAGATGGATGGACTTTGCGAATTGGTGGTTTTTTTTTATTCTATCAATTCTTTTTTTTTTTCTTGGTGACAGGCGAAAAGGGGGGGAGGTCTGTTTCTTTTGTAGCTATTGGTAAGGGGGGGGAAGAGAGGATGGCAGAGGGGATGGGATGGAATAAATTTACCTAACCAACCTAACTATCTACTGATTATTATCCAAGAAATTTTCCTCCAACGGGAAATTCTTTTTTCTTTCTGAATTTTTAACGAAGACACGTTGCTTCGTTGCCATCTTGTGTCTTATGTGTCTGTCTGGCGAGGATGACTTGGTACTGTTGTTAGGTTGGGAATAGGGGGGGGGGGGGGGGGGGGGAAAGGGGGGTGAAGAGGATAGATATATATCACAATCACAGCACATTAGGTTAGGGGGGACGTAGATAAATGACATGGAGGTCATGAGGTTAGGTAGGATTCACAAGCCAAGCAAACATCCCGAGCATATAAGACTTAATTAACCACAAGTCAGTGAGGGATAGATGAATGGATGGGTGACCTTACCTGCTATGCCGCACGTATACACTAAGTAGCCTGCGGTCGGTCTTCGGGATGGTTATCTAGTCTATCTATCTCGTACGACTTACTCACTGATGGTAAGGAGGAAGAGAGGAGAGGAGAGGAGAGGAGAGGAGAGCGGGACTGGTTTGTTATTGGTGCTGGTGGTGCTGCTGGTGGTGCTGCTCCTGCTGCGGCTTGACTAGACAGACAACTGGTTTGCGGGCTACATATCCGTATGGAAAACCCAGTCGGCGGACAGACAGGCAGATAGACAGACAGACAGACAGACATCGCGAGAACCCTGATATGTCTGTCCTCACGGGCTATTTGCTGTGTTTCTTGTAACGTCCCAAAGAAAAGGGGCCGGCGCGCGTGCACGAGAGAGAGAGAGAGAAAGAAAGAGAAATAGGGGGGACCGAAACCAACGGGCTACACGCATGCAGCAATGGTGCATAGCAAGGTGTCTAAGGCTCGGGGGGGGAGGGGGGGATGTCGAGGCCCCCCCTCCCAATCTACGAAGAACATTCCCAAGGAAGAAACCTTTAAGCATCATCAACCGACCCGTCTCGTGTGGAATCATCATTACCACCACCACCACCACCACCCGGCCCCGGGGTTCTGTTCGAAAGCGTGTATATGTATATCATACCTAAGACGGTTAGGTATCCCGAGAAGAGGGACTGCATGCAGCACCACGAATTGTGCGGGATGTATGACACGAGGTCTTGATTTATTTTTCTTCTTTCTCTTCTCTTCTTTTTCGTTCTTTTGTTTCATGAGGGTTTGAAGAAAGGGGTAACCTTCCCTAGAGTCTCTCATCCCACACCCATCCCCCCCTTTTCTCCATCATCACCACCGCTCCCAGCATCAAGTATATGTATATGAGCGAATAAGACAGAGAGAGAGGCAGGGAAAGAGTGTGTGTGTGTGTGAGAAAACCTTGATTGTTTTGAGTCTTTCGTTTATTCCTCTGCTTCCTCTTCTCCTCGCTATCCACGTATTTTACCACCAGTCGCGTCATATCTACCATACAAGCTTGCTTTTCGCTTTTGCTTTGCTTTTGCTTTGCTGGCTTGCTCACTTTGCACGTCGCACACTGTAGCATGGGATATCTCCGAGCGAGAAAGAGAGACAGACAGACAGAGAAGGAGAGAGTCTGAGAGAGGCTCTTGAAGGGTCGCCGCCACAGCGTAACATCTTCATTTCTAGTGACGAGGAGGTCTCAAACTGAACGAGTGAACCATTTGCTTGCCCCACCGCCCAATTTGTCCTGCTCTTCCGACCTCCCGCACCTTCGTGTTGTTACGTGTATATATATATATGTGTATGCCCAGGAAGTGCGATTTCATGTCAAAATTTTTCTTCCTTGTTCATCTCATTTTGTTTTCGCGTTACGATTTGACATAAGAGCCGTTGTGTCTTATAGACGACTCGCTCGCAGAGCGCAGAGCGCCTCTAATTCATCCTTATCCTGTCTTGATGCGCTGCGCGATGTGAACCACCAGTACTAGTCTTTGGCACGTAAATGTCGTCATAAGAGAAAGAAGAGAATAGGAATTGGTCCTTATAGAGGTAGAGAAAAAAAGGGGGGGTTGTGAGAAGAGAAGTAGTGGAAAAGCAATAAGACCTAACGAATGCTCCGAAACTCCTTGCACGATGGGGGAAAGCATTTGCATCGTTCGTGACCAGGACCCGGTTTCGACTTAGACCCCGGTATATAACGAGTCAAGAGAGGCGGTGGTGCGACTGCCGGTGAGGTAGCGTGGTATCAGAACATGAATTTTATGAGGAATATGCGTGAACGTTGGAGGAACGTTGGAGGAACGTCGGAGAACCCGGGTAGACTCCCGGGCGAGGATTCTCTAATGTCGAAGCGGGCATCTCCCTCACAAGCCCTCTTCGCCCGCCTTGCAGAGCTTGATCTCGCGACCCCATTCGGATTTTAGCACCTGCGAGGCCGTGATACGGCGCGAGGGATTTGGGTCTAAGATGGAATATATCACGTTGCGACATCGAGCCTTGGAGCAGTTAGGTACACCAAGGACGGCCCAAGGCAAGCGACGCGTGTGGGAGGTGATTGACTTACACGATGCAGTGACTCGATGGGGCCGTAGCCCTCCTCATCGCGACGGCCCTCCAGGTACTTCTCGTAGAACTCATCCTCGTCCTTCTTGGCCACCCGCCACAGATGCCTCCCGGTGCGCATCGCCATGTAGATGACGCCGCATGCCCATATGTCTACCGCGCGCGCGTCGAACTCCCTGTCGATGTACTCCTCGGGCGCGATGTACGGGGCAGAACCGCACAGGCCAGACACCATGTGCGCGTCGTTCTCCCAAGCCATGCGGAAACATTCACCGTTGCCGAAATCCGTAATCTTCAGCGCACCGTGACTCGTAAGCAGTAGGTTCTCGGGTTTCAGATCGCGGTGCGCGACGCCCATCTCGTGCATGTACTCGACCCCGCGCATCATCTGCTTGAAGTAGCAGTCGGCCTCGAGGACCTCGAGCTTGCCGGCGGCCAAGACCAGCGTGTACAGGTCCCCGCCGGAACAATACTCCATGACCTCGCAGTAGTCGCCCTTCTGGTCCTTCAACAGGTCCAGCGTGTGGATGACGTTCGGATGCCTCAGGGAGGACGAGATGCAAAACTCGGCCGTCAGCCGCTTGCTGTACTTCTTCTCCGTCTCCTCGGGCCGGCGCCGGAACTCCTTGACGGCGAACAGCTTCTCCCCGTTCTGGATCTTCTTGTGCGATATCCTCACGATACCGAACGCGCCGCGACCGACCACCTCGTGGCACTTGCCGTACTTCTCCGTGAGCGTCGCGCTGTGCGCGGGACCCCCTCTCTTATCGGGAGCCAGAAAGTCCCTCTTCTCCTGTTTCAGGGTGTCGACCCAGCTGGACACCAACGACAGGTCGGCCTCGGGCGCCTGGTCCTGTTTCCTCCCCAGCAGCGTCTTCCACATGTCCGACAGCTTCTCCTGCCGCTTGGCGCCCCTGAGGTGATGCTCATGGCCGCCGGGGACATCTGGATTCGGGACGTATCTCGGCGGATGTAAGCTCTTAGTGACGGCAGGGGCCTCGGTGGCGTTGGAAGCCTTCCTAGATGGCGCGGAGGGTTTAGCTGCGGCAGGTTTCGTTGTGGCGGATTTCGCGGGCGAGTTGGTGACGGTCGGCGGTGCAGAGGCTGCGACTATTCGTTTCGATGGTTGCGAGGGGTCGGTTGTGCCACTGTGTCTGGGTAGGTCGTCCTTGTTGGAGAACATTCTGGTCAACCGATCCTTGATGGAACCCTTCTCGGCTTGCTTCGGCACACTCTCGGAGGTGAGGGTGCCGTTAACAGGTTGACCATTCTGAGGCTTGAGGTTCGGAGATTTCGCGGCGAGTTCAACCGACTTGATAGAAGATTGTTTTGATGCATTTGGCGACGCTGTCCTCTCCGACACGTTCGACATTTCGGTAATAGGTTTTTGAGGTGGGGAGAGGCAGAAGAACAAAAAAAAACAATGAAGAAATGGTCGAGCGACGGGATGAGGTCACTTCCACCGACTTGGCGACAAGGGGGGCCCCACGGGAAGATGGTAGAAGGGGATTTCTTGGTTGCTTTTGTCGGTTACCGGTCGGGCGCACGCACACACCCACGCACGCACGGCACGCGTTGTGGAGGGGGCGGCGAATAAAGGTGAAGGTGAGTTGTTGATGGCGATAGATCGCCTAGGGTGGGCTAAGCCCAGGTGTTGACGACACTGACAACAAAGTGCAAACCGGCGACGACCTGGTTCGGTAGAGATGTTGGGTGCGTGGGAGGAAGAGAGCAGGAGCAGGAGCAGAGAGGGAGGACGGAAGAGGGTGGTGATCGGAATTTGTAGGTGGTAGCGGTAGTAGTAGCGGTAGTAGTAGCGGTAGTAGTAGTGGTAGTAGCAGTGGTAGTAGCAGTGGTAGCGGCAGTAGGGTTAGCGGTGGTGCCCGGTAACAGAGTAACCTAATAATCGCGAGGGCGAGGGCGAGGGCTAAGGAATGAATGAATGAATAATAATAGGCGATTGTGGGGGGAGCGAATAACCGCTACAGGCGTAGTCTAGGGCCTGCCTAAGCCGCTTGTCCTTTTTTAATGATGAGCGAGCAGAATGTATACCTAGAGGTATGTATGTAGGTATGAGCAAGTTGCCTCCCGCTGTTTGGTTTGTATACCTTATATATACCGAGGTGATAGGTACGCCGTAGGTCAGAGGATAGGTAGGTTAAGTAAGTACCAGGTAACGAGTAATAAAAACGTCGTGTCAGACCGGCGCCCAGTCTGCCAGTTCTGCCCCTGGCGCAGCAAAGTCAATGAGTGAGCTTAAGTAGCTACTTGAGTTTGCTTGATTTTCTGATTTAGTCTTTCCTCTCTCTCGCTCGCTCGCTCTCTCTCTCTTCCGGCTTTCTTCTCATGCAAGGCAAGCTTCGCCGAACGTTCCTCGAAGTAGAAATCTGGGAGGTGTTGACGGTCTTCGGGGTCTGAATGGATGGTTTACACTTAGATAGCGACGGTATATCGAGGTGTAAGTAGGTGGATGTGATGTGTGTGATGTATCAGGCACGTCATGTGTCTGGGTACATGTACTGTCAGGAATAAAGGGGGGCAGGTGTTGGTTTGAGCAAGAATGACTGAGAGGAACCTTGGGAGCTGGTTCCAAGCAAATGTTAGAGGCGCAGTGATTGATGCTTAGATAGATTCCTCGAGGCGTAGTTGAAGACTGTCATTGTAAGCATGAGGAGGGTAAGGATACGTGTCGTGGGAGAAATGTCCAGTGCCGGTGATGAGGAGGAGGAGATGAGATGGGTTGGGTTGGGATGGGATGAGAAGAATAGAATGGAGAATTAGGAGGGCTGATCAAGTGGAGCAGATCAAAGACATTTCAGTCTGGTCTTTGCTCTCAAAGGTATACTACTATGTATGAATATGGATATGGATATGGAATAGAATGCTGTTAGTTTCAGGCTTGTCGAGACTTGAGAGAATTGAGGAAGCGAGAAGCAAAGAGAAGAGTTGCATGTGGGCGTACATATGGGCATACATATGGGCGTGGGCAAGGTGGGAGGACCAGGTAAGGTACATAGATACATCAGTATTTAATGATGTCCCTGTACCAGTACTATGTACCTATGTACGAAGCATGCACACGAAGAGACTTGCATCAATAAAATGCGAAAATGACGAAAGGCAACTCAAAAGACGTCTGGCGCTTAGATGTACTTCTACGTATACCTACAATTACACATACATGTACTTAAGTAGATAGGAGACTCAACCAAGTCTGGTTGGTGGTTGTGGTTGCTCAAGGTTCCAATCTTGTCCAATAAATAAGTTTTATATCAATCAACTTGAAATTTCCCACAGTTTGCCTTTGCATGCCGTTTACACGATGTATGGCTTCATCACGAATGTTTGCCTACATGTACGTGTATGATAGTTTCATGTTTGTATTCGTAGTGACTGCCCCAGCTTTCTTAATCAACGTTGGTATACGGAGTATTGATAAACTGCCTAAGGTACGGAGTGATGACACCTGACACTTGACACAGACCATTTAATGACCTTTAGGTACCTACCTAGCAGCCTACCTAGGTAGCCTCTACTCTACTGTTGGTTGCAGCCCCAAGCACCAAGCATCATCAAGCTTCAAGCATCAGAGCTAACATTAAGCCACGAGATCATCCGATGAACCATTCAAAGAGCCTCATGGATGCCTTACCCATGCCCCCTTTCATAATCTCTTCCTCATTCCCTCTTACATGACCTCATATCTTGAATACTTTGGTCGCGTTTCACAGTTCAATGGCCATCAGAAACAAAGGACACGAGCAACCTCGGGAATCAGCAAATTATTCAAGTCCTCACGAGGCCGGTCGAGTCGTGGAAAAAAGACGACGTAATCCACAATGCTAGGATGGGTCAAGTTCTCGCTACCTAGGTAATTCTCTTTCAGTCTCTGGCCCAGCTGGTGTCAGTCAGTCAGTCAGTCAACGTTTTGTCGAGTCAGCTGATGGACAGCTAAACTTATTGCAGTAATAAAAACCAGGTTATTTCTATGAGAAAATGGCGACAGCGTTGGGGAATATCTACTACATACTCGTCGGTACGTATCAAATATGAGGCATTTCTGCTCTCCTCCCTGCCTCTAGTCTACCGGCTCAAGGTACAGGTATGTATTTTGTCTTGACCATCCATACCTACATACATACCTACACAGCTACCTAGGAATGTATTACTAGGTCCGGGCTACTCACCGCTACAGATTTCCCCTCCTCATCCCGTGCTTCTCTTTCAAGGCCGACTGTTATCAAAACTCGACTCTGCCAGGTGTAGAGATGCCACCTGGCTATGCGCCGAGACGTGATGCTGATCTCCTTATTGTCTGTCATCTAAAATAAACCTTCGCCGTTGGCTACCGCGGTATGGTCTCATCACCCCTCGACTGACTGGCCCTGATAACGACTTGCAGCTTTACCATGCCCTTCAGTGGTAGCCTATGGTTGTATTTTGACCCTTGCCGCGGTGGAAGCTCAACCCGGAGCTTTCCATAGCTTACCTGCTTATGAATTCTGCAGACCGCAGCTACTTGCAGCCACTTGCATCAACACATCCAGAGCTCCATCACTCGCATCTCTCTCGGAGCCATTGTCACGAACCGTGCCAAGAGTCATCTCAGCTATTGTGATCGCTTCTCCTCTCCCCTCCATCGACTGCTATTCGCCTCCACAGACGGGAGGCCTCAGAGGAACGCCCCGCATCGGTTGGTAGATAGGTAGTAAAAGGCTCATCATCTCACCCAAGACCCAAGACCCAAGACCCAAGACCGCCGGGCCACCCTGCCACCTGCATACTGACTGTATCATGGGATGGATGGAGGGGGGTTTTCAAACCTCGTCGAGTCGGGCTTGTGTCCCTCAGAAAATGCTACCTTTTGACGGCCACCGCATCGGGTGCCGCGGCCGTAGGGCTACTAAATATATAAAATTCCTTGGCTGTTGACGAAAACCATGAGACGACATCTCGAGCCCCAAAGCACTTTGCCGAATCATTTGCCTTTCCGCCATGCCCCCGGGTCTCCTAACGGCTCCGCTCCGACATTTACCTATCACCATTTCTAGGTATTACCTACCTAGGTTGCTACTCTTCCAGGCCAGCGTAGTTCGCCAGGCTTCGGTGGACTCCTAGCCCTGATACGAAATATGGATGTACTAACAAACATCTTGTCCGACTTCGTCCTCCACAGCTTCCCGAAACCCTCACTGAACGTGCCGGAAAGTGGATGACTTCCTTCTTTTGCTGCCTAGGTACCTGGTTTGAGGCACATGTCGACTCAACCTTCCCAGTTTGACGTCACAGGTCTAATTGACAAGCTGGCAGGGGTCTTTCTTACCTTCCATTAATACGAAGTACGGGGGACTTCCATGAGGATAAGTTAGCGGGCTTCTCGCTCGTCATCGTTCCTATCCAGAGATGATTGATCAATGATCCTTCGTCACAACCACAACGAAGGAGACGGCCCTGGGGAACCGATGCATTATCAGATACGTCCCACAACTGACAAGTGTCTTATTATTACTCCTTGCGCCAGACGAATCGACAGAGGCCCTGTATGTTCCTGCCTAGTGGCCGCCAGCATCTGCAGCCACCCTGCGTGCGCACTGCATCCGCGTCTTGGTGCGATATTGCTATCACAGCCAGACAGGCCTGATTTGGCATCAGCACGGAGGCCGAAGGATGATGCATTTCATTTAGAAACGCCAAGGGCGTCACCGGCATGCAGCAGAAGACGATCGGGGGTAGACAACAAGGACAGAGCGTCGATCACCACCGAGTCACAAGCTATCCACCTCACCACAACGCGCAAGTTGAGCACTGAGCTCGCACTGAGCTCGTCTCTCTTTATCTTCGTCGCCGATCTACACATGCGCCGCTTTCACACATGAGGATGATGCTTGCGAAATCATGTCCTGCCAATCCACTGCTGGTACTTAGTCGTCGCAGGCGCTGCCGGTGTGTAGCTTAATGCTCAGTTCGAGCTTCCTCTTGAGACAGCTAAATGCAGCAGGCTGAATGCTGATCGTCGTGGGGATGAGCTCGAGCTACCTCTCTCCGTAGCCTCACTGGCGAGGGAACGGGGGTACCACATGTCGCCAACAGTGCTACTTCAAGCCACGGCGTGGGGTTGTTTAAAGTCGAACCATTCTCTCCGGTCTGGGGTCTTAGCCGGACCAACCCTTTCATCACCGCTGAGCACGGGGGTGAGTACAAGCCTTTTCACCAAGGAACGCAAGATCCCGGTGACAAAATTCGGATAGGGTTTCCAAATCGAGGGTTTGTCTGTTTTCTCACATCACAAGCCGACGTCAGGAAACTCACTCAGCCCATCCAGATTGCCATCAGATCAGTCATGGCCGTACACCCCCACCACTCAGCGGCCCGATCGTGTTTCGCGAGCATGCCGGTAATACAAATCGATGTCGTATTGTCGTTTGCTTTTCTTTCTTTCCCATCCCATTCATCCCGTCCAATCCATTTCATCCGTCCCATCCTATCCCATCGTCTTCCGTGGTACATCCTGAGTCAAGGGGCGACGCTACCAGGATCTGTGAATTGTCAGCGGTTACAACCGACTCGGCTTTCTTACATAACGGGACACCGGTTCTCCCTCTGTGCTTTTTTCCACGCTGTAAACACGCTCAACGTGGCATTCAACGATACTACCTCCTAACTAACCGACCCCTCTTTTCTCCGAGCTTACTACCCATTCCCAGGATCTCGAATGTCTGGGGAAGGACCATTTCGAGCGTCGAGCCGAGTCCAAGATCTCTCGACACAGAAGCGGTCCTTTCCGAGGCATGAAGTTCTTATTGCCTGGTCAGGCTACGCTCATCCCAAGTCTTCGTAGTAGACAGATACGAGCGATTGTTGGCGGATTAGATCCAGGGGTCGTTGGTATCACGCGAGTAGACCATGGGGACATTGGTCAATCTGAGGCTACAGTACCCATCCTAGACCAGACTGGCCAGCCACGCCCATCGGAAGCTGGGCGGAGTGTGATGCTATCTGAAACGAACGCCTCGAGCTTCTAGCTCCGGAGCTTTGGGGCTAGATAAGCACCGAGTTTGTAGTTTCCTCTGCCGTGATACCCACTCTTGGTGTACCACGTCCTCGGTAATCGGTGTATGCCCGTAGTGCATACCACTATCTCGGTATATCTGCGACTTCACGAACAAACCTTGCCTCGTGAGCCCCCGACGTGGGCAACGAGCTACACTGTAAGGCCAGTCTTCTCCAGACCGGCCCAGAACAGCCGTAAGACCTCCAATATGAGATGCTTCACGTCTTTCATCCCGTGTCTGCCCGATTACGACGTGGAGGCTCAAGTCAGAGCGAGCCTCGGGCCGTTGCCGTAGCCGGCTTCTCTAATCGACAGACTCGCACAGAAACTGAGCCGGCAGCATCACTCCCTGCAATGAAGTCAGATGCATCACTGGACAGTTATACACCAATCGTTCGACCACGAGTTGCCCTGTAGATAGCCTTCACGCAACCATGTGTTTACCCTATCTTCGATGCATATTCCGCACTGTCTAGATGCTCACTCTGGTTCGTTCCTATGCAGACTAACTTTTATTCGCGAAAGAGAGCTACCACGGGAGTCAGACGAAGTACCTGCATTGTCACAGTACCTCTCACTCATTATTACGTACCTATTCACCTGAGACCACCTTCCTCTGCTTATTACCTGCCGATCCAACACTAACCATACATCCAATATGACCTACCTGGGGTGTCGTGGTAAGGCTTTTCGTGCCCACATTAGTCCAGCCGCATCCCGAATCCTTCCAAACGCCCAGTGGGTGCCCACTTGGGGAAGGGCGGGCGGCTCCTCTGGCTCCTCTGGGTGTCCAGCCGGCCTTCCTATTCTTCCCGAAACCCGCTAAGTACCACCAGTCGAGCCCCTATTCTGCTCCTCGTTCCTATTTTTTCCGACACCTGGACTGGAATAGGGGGGAGGGAGGGGTAGAAATACCAGGGGCACGTACACGTACGTACATGCGAGGTAGGTCATGGGATTTTTTCCAGGACCATATGCGGCGGGCGAGCGGATGGCGGTGGTGATGAAGAATTCATCAGCTTTTGATTTGTATGCGTCGGGGGTCTGTTGTCTGTTGGAAGTAGTTACTTTGTATCATGTGCCCTTTTGACTTTATTGTGACGCCCGGGATAGATATGTAATGCGGGGGCCAGAGGAGGAAACGGGGGGGAGGCCTCCTCAATCTTGAATAGGGAACTGCTGGCGGACCGTTATGATCGGTGCTGAGCACCTGGGGCCTATTGGTTTTAGGTAAGGAGGGAAAGTAGACAGGTAGGTTGGGTATTTTGGTAGCAATGTACTCACTCACTCGCTCACTCGTACCTGGCAAATTACGAAGACGGGCTTCGTAAGAGTACCTAGTTATGGTCAACATATATATCCATGTGATGCTGCTGACCAGGACCAAGAATAATCACCTAGTCTACTATCTAGGTAACCAGTCTGCGTCGACAACCGGCAGCGAAGCGGTGATATTCTTTTACTTGAGTTGATCCCGGGCAGGTATCTAAGTAAGTAAATTATCAGATCAGACACTCGTGACGAAGAAGATTCGGGCCCGGTCAAACTTCATCAGAGACTGATTGGAGCGAAAGCTGGGAAAAGGGAAAGAAAGAAAGGACTGATATTTTATTTTTCCTTCTCTCCCTATCTCTCTCTATCAATGACCGGCCGGCCGGCCGACTCTTGTCTACTGTATCATAAGTGTCTACATGGAGAGAGAGAGACAGAGGTTCAAATTACACACACACACACACACACACACACACACACGGCCCCTAACCCAAACCCCCTAGATAAACAAGGCTTAGTTAAGTTAGCTACCCCTTTTCGCAGGTACACTTACATCCATCCATTCATACATCCATTCAGCAAAGATACCGTAACCGAAGGGTATGTATATTCATTCATACATGAATGACTTAACGGGGCCATAGATACATTAATTGACGCGAAACAAAGCAAGCAGACAGGCAGACAGACAGACAGCACAGGCAAAGCACGAATTGGGCCTTCATCATCATCAAAATTATCAGGGTTGTATGTATGTTAGTTCTCTCTCTTAAGTAACCTAGGTATGTATGCCTTCCTACACTCCCCTCCCTCCCTCCCTTATTACTTACTTACCCCTTTTACCACCTTTACTACCCCTTTACTACCCCTTTTACTCCCGGAGGATAGATATCATCTAGTTATTTATTTATTCATCTCCTCCACCTAAAGAGTTTTCCTTCTTCTCAACCCCACCTCCTTCCCCCCAGGTTGCCCTCTTGGCCTGCCCCTTATTATATATCCATTCCTGCCCTGGCTTTGTCTCGCACTTAAAATATTTTTTTTTCGGCCTTTTTGTGGTACTTTTTTTCTTCTTCTTTCTTTTGGTCTTTCTCGTTCATCTGTTTACTGATGCTGATGCTGATGCTCTCTCTTCTGCTGCTGCTGCTGCTGCTCAATCACTCTAAGACTTGCCGTCAACTCGATGAAATCAAGTAACTTGGGAAGAAAAGAAAAAAAAAGAGTTCTCCTTATCACGCGTCTATCCATCCATTCCACCATGGACGCGGGGGGGTAAAGAGGAAGAGGAGAAGCGGTGCAGAACCTCAAGTCTTCCTCATACACTTTCTTGTGTGCCTATTTCTCCCAGCTTGCCTGCCTGACTAACCCGCCTGCCTGCCTGCCTGCCTGCCCGTCCATCCGCTCATTGATCCTTTCGACTTCATACACTGCACTCGCAATGCCAACCATACCATGTTGTTGTAAGCCGCCCCGATATCCCTGATCGCATTCATCCTTCCATATATGCAGCCCTAATGACGTACCATCGTCAATCTCATGCATGCTCGTCCTCTTCCACAGGACGACGAGAGTGATTATGCCACCGTCGCGGTCGAATGGACCTTTACTAGAAGAAAGAAAGAATAGAAGACAAGACGACGAAACGATAAAAACGAATAGAATAAACTGTCTCTCTTCTCTCTCCCCCCTCCGTTGTAGGCAGTCGTTGAAGGCAACCGGTTCGCCCGAATGCAATTTCCCCTCGTCCCCTCTAGGCGCCGGGACTTAATGTTCATATTGTGGGTATCGTACAAACAGCGAAGCAATCTAGAGACGAGGGGATTTCCTCTGGTGTTACTCTCTCTACGTTCGTTTCGTTAGCAAACGCATAGCATCGTCCCGGCTTGCTTCGTCGGTCTCGGGGTATACATGTGCGATCTCAGAGAACTCCGCACCCACGTGGTCGAATCTGCATTTCCCCCTATAGATGGGCAATAGTTCGGTGTGCAATTCGTGCTGGTTTCAGCATTCCCACGAATGTGTCCCGCCAGACCTGCGGCCACCCTGTGCTACCTAAGACCCGTTGAGATGTGGGACTGAACGGCTGGATCTGCGTCTCATGGGACCTCCTCAGTGCCATGGACTCTGGGGTTGTTGACCACCACCAGTTCCGCCGCCCATAAAGCCTTCTTCGAGCGTTCGTTCCTCGAGGTTCCGGATGAAGTCCCTGTTTCCTCTGGCACCACCCCTTTGCGCTCGGCTGTCGCGCCTGCCGGCTATCCTGCCTGCGCCCGCATCTGTGAGACCCATGCTGTCGGCGGTGGGTGGATAGTACGCGGGGCTCGGCTGCAATCGAATAGGTTGGCTCGGGTCGAGATGGCTGGCCACTCTCTGGATCGCTGCGGGGATTCCGCTCTGCTGCTGATCCATCGTCGATGCGCGCTGGCGCCCGGCTCGCACCGTTGCCTGCTGGTACAGGTTTGGCTGTGGAACTCCTGCGTAGTTCGCAGCGGGCATCTGTGCCGGTGCTTGGTTCATGGGCATCTGACCATATGGAGACTGCTGGGACGCGTATGGCGGGGGCGCCCCAGTATGACTGCCTCCTGGGGTGTACATGCCATTGCTGGGAGGATACATGGGAACTTGGCCGTGGGGCGATGCGGGATACTGGTTAGCTTGCATCGCATAGGCTCCTTGGGCAGCCGCTTGGGCCTGGGCCTGTGCTGCCTGTGCCCGCTGCTTGCTGAGCTCGGCAGCCTGCTGCTGTTGCTGAGTTCCGGGTGCGGGAGATCGGTTGAGCGAACTCGCCTTGAGGTTCATCGGCGGCACGAAAGGACCCGTAAACTTCTGCTGGGTGATGAAAGGATGGAGCTTCGCCTGCTGCGGTGACCACCGCTCCAAGGGGCTGATGGTGAGCAGACCTCGCACAAAGTCGATGAAAGCGACTCGGTTATTCATCTCTGCAAGTTACGTTAGCTCTGGAGATCCCCAGCGTCTCAACGATACTGACCTCTGTCAATCTCGTTCTGCTTCATGTTCTTCCGCGGCATCGGATAACCCTTGATGATATCCGGCAGGTTGTTAGCCTGGAAGTACTTCTTGCTGGGCTGTTCTTTCGTTCCACGCTCCCTAGAGTACTGCTCCATACTCTTGAGATGATACGTCTTCCGACCGAACTCGTCTTGCCTCTTCTCGAAGAAGTCTCCCGACTGCTTGCCGACCTCTATCATCCAGTTGGGAGGGTTCCCGAGCATCTCCACTATCCTCGAGACTTGGTTGTACTCGGAGGAGCCGGGGAACAGCGGCAGACCCAAGAAAAGCTCAACCACGATACACCCCAGCGACCACATATCGATCGCTGATGAATAAGGCAGACCCAACAAGACTTCCGGAGAGCGGTAGAATCGCGACTGTATGTAGGTGTACACAGTCTGACGTTCATCACAAGCCGAACCAAAATCGATGATCTTGATGATGGGGCTCTCGAGGTTCTTGAGCAATATGTTCTCGGGCTTCAAGTCGCAGTGTATCAATCTCGCCTTGTTCAACAGGGCCAGGCCGTTGAGCAGCTGCTGCGCGAATACTCGCACGAGAGTGGTGCTTAGACCTCGGAACTGGTTTTGTTTGATGAGCTCATACAAGTTGACGCTCAGTAGCTCGAATACTAAGCAAAGATGCTGTCGGTGGATAAAGGTATCTTTTAGTCGGAGTAGATGGTGGTCGTCGTTTTTGTCAAGCTTCGTGTTCAGCTATAGGGTGGGAAAAAGTCAGCTCCGGAACGGTAAGAAACATCTCGGAAGCATCCATCATACCAGATCAAGTACCGACACCTCCATCATGCTCTGGTTGAAGTAGGCCGTTCGGTTCTTGATGACCTTGACAGCCACGACTTCTTGAGTCTTCAAGTTCTGGCACTTGACAACCTGTCCAAAGGTGCCCTGACCGAGGACATCCAGGATGAGGTATCGATTTCTAGAGCATGATTAGCTGCGAGCCATACACGAGGACCACTCGTGGCGGAGACGCACTTGTGGCCTGCCTCTTCAGAGCCCAGGATGTCATTGACATATAAGATATAATCGCTATCTTCGTTATCGTATCCATCGTTCTTCGTTCCCTTGCTCGGTTTGGTCAGAACACGGCGCGGGTTTCGGGAGGACTCGTATTTGAAGTTCGGGTTGCAAATGCGGTACGTCGCAGGCAGATGAACAGTCAAGGCTTGCAGAGGCTGCAACTGAGAGTTAGCAGCACGACATCACAAGGCCGGGCCGGGTCGAGTAGATCCTTACACTTATAAAACCTCCTTCGGGATTCGCTCGCCTGAGTGGAGGTTGAGCATTGACCCTCGGACGTAGATCGCCTACTCCGTTGATTTTCTTGAACTGCGGCACCGGTCTCTTCTCGGGAGGGGCCACGTTCATGGTGGGTGGCATGGCCCTCCTAGGGGATTTAGGGTCATTAGCAAAAGTGCCATCCAATGCGGATACGGCGGCCGACTGATAGCCGTCCTGGTTGTTCGCATACGGTGTGATCGGGGGCAGCTGAGAGTTCCCTCTGGCATAGTAAGGGCTCGTGGGTGGATAGTCCGCTCGCGTCGGCGACTGGCGCTGACTGTGGGGTGTCGAGTACTGTCCCTGGTTGGCAACAGACTTGGAGCCGTATGGTGACGTCGGAGAGAGGACCTCCATGGGGGAATACCGCTGGGCGGCTGCCGAGGGCTCGGAGGGTGAGTGTAGATTCGCGGTCCGACCGCCGGACAGGTGAGATTGGTGGTGTGGCCGCATGGGGTATTTGGTCGAGGCGTAGGGATCATGAGCGTCGTGCATGGGAATATCGCCATTCCCGTCGCGCAGCTGCGGGGTTGCGCCGGGCGAGGTGGCGCTGCTGTGGGAAGGATGAGCATTCATAGGTGTCTGGTACTGATCGTACTTGAAACCAGCGGGCGGCTGGGCCTGGGGAGGTTGCTGAGCATATTCTCTGCCAGGCGTCATTTGATTACCGCCATTGTATCTTCTCGATCCGCCGGCAGCGTCCTGAAAGCCCTGCCATTGATCCATGGCGGGCGGGCGGGTGGAAGGAAGTCACGAGGGTAATAGAATGAGGATAGATAAGCAGTCGTATACAGTTGAGTATGGTTAGATAGAAATGAGCTGGATGACTCGGTAGGTATTTTGGTGGGGAGATGAGGGTGAGGTGGACAAGGTGGACGAGGTGGACGAGGCGAAAAGTCGAGAGGATGTGGTGTCGGTGGCTTGATCAGAGGCGCATTAGTCTCGAGAATGCTGGATGCAGCAGGAGAGTGACCGTGACCGTGACCGTGGCCGTGGTCGTGGTCGTGGCCGTGCTGGTCGCTCGTTCGAAGCTTGTACCTACTTGAACAGAGGAACCTTGGAAGGGAGAGAGATAGGCAGGTAGGTTGTGACAAGATATGTTTTAACTGGACTGCTGCTCGACTTGAGACTTGTGGTCGAGTCCCCGCGTGGCAATATTATACCAATGTTGGCGGAGGTGGGAAGGGGAGAGGGACTGGGAAGAGAGAGAGAGAGACAAGGGCTTTTGGGCACGACTGGCCCCAATGCGATTATCGACCTGACAGACAGACAGATGGAGGGACAGACAGGTACAGGCTGGGTACTTTGTAAGGACTGTCAAGATGGGCGGTTAGGTGCCGATTTCCATAGTGCAAGACTATAGATTCTAGGACTTGCAGCAACAGATTGATTCAGGTTGAAGTATCATGGATGAGATGCTGGTGCTGGTGTTTAATGTAGAGATAGAGAGAGGTAGGGTGGCAGGCGGTGGGTGTATCTAGTCGGGATTGCGTAGCTGTGAACCAAAAGAGATGATGGAGGTTTGAGTCTTGTTGGTGTCAGTCAGTCAGGCAGTGAGAGAGCCCTGGAGACAGCTAGCTCACGTAGAATTGGAGGGGAGACTCCACTTCACTCAGTCACAGTTGGCAGTGGGCAGTTGGCCCGTGAATGCCGAGCTTTGGGGACTTGGGGGACTTGGATAGAGTGGAATATGGGGGATCGCTAGCTGGCTACAGTACCTACCTGGGTACCTACCGAACCACTGTATTTTCTCGTCATCACTGACTGGATGCGTTTTACTCCTTGTTCAACAGCCGCTGTTAATACTTACCAACTCAAATGAAATCGAGTTCTTTGTAGAAGATTACAGACCACAGAGTGACGATTCTATTTTTACCCCCAACAGATATAATGAAAATATGGAAATGGTTGCATTGTAGACTTACGCCCGATTTACAATTACGAGATGGAGAGCGAACCAAAGGTCAAGCTCCATCACAGGCTTATTGGAAGCAGTCGAACCTCGACACATGCCACAAAATGAAACTTTAATACATCAAATTCATGATACATACTCTCTACCGACATAAGTAGGTAGGCTCTCGTGTTTTACTTCTCAAATCGGCAATCCTTTATCCGGGCGAATTGCTTCCAATTTCTTGAGGCCGTACACCCGTCCTTTCTTTCGGCCTTGTCGTCGTGTTGACGGAGGAGATGTGCGTCATCGCCCATTTTGAAACATCCCCGTCCGAGTATAAAGTTTCCACCATGAGGATAAGGATTTGAACGGAGTATCTTTGCGGTGAAAGTCATGGAACTTCCGCCCGGAGTCAAGCACCTTCACTCGCTACAGCACCCAGCACCCTCCCCCTTCGCCTCATCTCTCCCACCAAGGAAACGAAACGGGTTGCTAATGCCCTGTTGTCAAGGCATTGATTGGCAATCGTTTTTTGTTACTCAGAGCCGCGCTATCCAGACAAACAGAAGCACAACAGTCTCTGCTTGTATCATCAAGCCAGCATGGGATCAAAAAGAGAGAGACAGAGAGCGCATATTGTTGGGGCCAGCACTGTTGGACCACTGTCTTCTTTCATTTCATTCTTTGGTCCTCTCATTCCTAATAACTCACTTGGGCTCCTTTTCATTATCATCATCATCATCATCATCATCATCATCAAGTGGTACTGTAGGCTATGTAGGTAGATAGATTGGCACGTTGGGTATGCATTGGAAGGCATTCATTCCCGAATGCAGCCCAACGAATGACGCCAGATTGCGACCGGACAGGGGGTAGGGGGCGCGTTTAAGCGAAGGCCCCCCTCCCCCCCAAATTCAACTAGACTCAGTAACCAAGCCCATTGTACCTCGTAAAGCAAACACGACTTCTTGACAGTTATTAGATGCTTGCTTCATGGACTGTCTACATTGTAGCAGGAGGTGTGTGGTCTAGTTCATGGAAAAATACCAAGTATCTAATCTGGTTTCTTACGTATGGGTGTCGGCTTGCTATCAGTAACTACCTAGGTAGAGAGTATCCAGCCCGCCATGCTGCCAACTTGACAAGCCGACTTCACAGAACCAACCAAGCTCCTCTGAAGAAATATTTCGCTTTGATTGAAAAGGTCTTATTATTGACAGGGAGATATCATCGATCCTTTTTTTTCACCCTGTCTGTTCATATTGGCTACTTAAGTAGGTAGTTATCCTCCCTTCCTCTAGACTGCTAGGGATGAATCACTCGAGTCACCTTTTCCCCCCTTCTCTTTCTGCTTACCCCTATTCCATTTCCCCCCATCATGACATTGATATCTCATCTTCCCTATTCGCTTGCAGTAAGCTTCCATGCTCTCGAATGAAAGAGTATGAACGCAACCTGCCTGGTCTGTGTCTCATCATCATTCGTAAAGCTCGTGAGCATATACACGCACACACACAGACACACAAACACACACACGCGCGCGCGCGGGTGCACACTGTGCTCTTTTACAATGATTCAAATGATAGAATAGAAACAACACGGCATTGCTGGATTTTTTTTTGGCACCATAACTTCGTCAAAAGAAAAGCCCAGGTTATGTGGCGAGATAGAAAAGAAGAAGATTCATCGTGACAGCTGCGTCAATATCAGGTGCTTAGGAGGTATCAGAAGGAAGAACGTGGTCGATGTAAGTAGAAAAGAGCAGATAAGAGAGATTGCCCACAAGCTTTTTTTTCTCGGTAACGAAATCAAATAACAAACCCAGAAGCTCCAGAGGATCCCAGAGCAAGAATGGGGGGAGGTCCACAACATCACCACGACATGACAACAGATAGCCAGAAAAGCAGAGCCCTAGACAGGGAAAAAGAAGGCTGTAGAGAAAAAAAAGTACACATCGATCTAAGGAGTCCGGAGTCCATCTCACGAGTGGCACCTATGTGCAACCCCTACGCTCGAGCGGCCAACCGATGCACGGGTGGAAGCCATGAAGGCGGAGTCGGCAAGCTTGGCGGTCGTCCCAGGGACCCGTAACCTGTGTGCCGCAGTGTCCGGAAAATCCCATCCCCTAAACCGATGCGCCATATGCCCTGGTGTCATCATCTGTATGAGAGTTTCGTTTCACTAAGAGATTCGTTTCTCGAGCTTATCCCTGGTAGCCAGGGTAAGCATTGTTGAAGTTCTGGTTGGGAGGAGGTTGACTCCACTGCTGGCCTCCTCCAGCCTGTTGATTACGACCGTAACCACCAGCACTCGGGGGTCCTCCGTAGCTCATAGGCTGTCCGCCGTAGCCGGCAGGCGACTGAGCAGGGGGGCCACCATAGGAAGGTTGCTGTCCGCTGTACTGGCCTGTGAACGAACATATTAGCCTGGTGACGGGATCCAACCCGCGAGATGCCTAACACATACCTCCGGCGTACTGAGGGAAGAAATTGGGAGGCGTACCGGGATACGCCGCGGACTGAGCGCTCGCCGGGCTGAAAGCCTGCTGCTGCTGCTGCTGCTGCTGCTGGTTCGGGTCGAAGGCGCCCTGAGCATTAGGGGTCTTGTCCTTTCCCCACTATAAATTCATCAGTGTCGGAGGTTCTCGACTACCCCTGGGTCTCTACTCACGCTGCACTTCAACGGTCTACCGTTGACATTGTATCCGTTGAGCTGGCAGATGGCCATCGCCGCGTTCTCGTGCGTATCCATCTTTATGAAAGCGAAGCCGCGGTCCGCCTGAAAGCGAGACTCCGTCACGTAGCCGAAGTTCTGGAACAGGGGGACCAGGTCGTTCTGCGTGGTGTAGGGCGTGAGGTTGCCGACGTAGCAAGTGGT
This sequence comes from Xylariomycetidae sp. FL2044, assembly GCA_022376275.1. NCBI lineage: Eukaryota > Fungi > Ascomycota > Sordariomycetes > Xylariomycetidae sp. FL2044. The sequence goes on along the minus strand of JAJNOH010000052.1, from coordinate 26,122 downwards.
CTGCCATCCCGGAGTCTGGTTCACGATCATATCGTAACTCTGGATCCCGTGAGTGGGGAAGTGGTGATGACCGAACGGCGTAGTCGGTGTCATGCCCATAGCCTGCATCGCCTGCTGTTGTGCCATCGACGGCTGCCCCTTCTGGTTGGCCCAGTTGCACCGGATCGCGCGGGACCCGAGCCACTCGCCATCCATCGAGCTCAGGGCTTTCTCGGCGTCGGCCCGGTCCCTGAACGCGACGAAACCATAGCCACGAGAGCGGCCAGTCTTCATGTCCCACATGACGCGCGCTTCCGAGATGGTACCGAAGGCAGAGAACGCCTGAAGGAGGACCTCGTCGTTGACCTCGTTGGAAAGGTCACCCACGAAGATGTGGAAGTGACCCGAGGTATCCTCCTTGCTCGACGTGTTCGACTGGTAGGCCCAGTTGACGCGGATCTCCTGCAGCAGTGTCAGCGTACCGGGGTTAAAGTGGACGAGCGGACTGATGCGTACCGACTGGTGGACACGTCGCCCGTTCAACGTCTGCATCGCGCGCTCAGCCGAGCCCGGGTCATCGTACTCGATGAATCCGTAGTTGTAACCCTTTGCCTATACCGAGGTTAGCCGGCGGTCCGAAACCACGCAAATATGCACGTCGCGACGGCGGACAAGAGGCGCAGGACCAAGAGGGGGGGAGCTCACGTTCTTATCGGGAATGATCTTGACACCCTGAACGTGACCAGTAGTCTCGAAAATCTGGCGCAGGACATCCTCGGTCACGCGCGGGTCTAGACCACCCACGTACAGAGCACGCTTGTTCGGCTCGGGGGCAGCCCGCCGCGCAAAGGCTCCCGGAGACATCATTCCCTTGTCGGCCGACATGGGAGACGTGATGGCGGTAGGGATGGGATTCGTGTTAGGCGGGATATGGAGCGGCGGGGGCGGCATGTGGGCAGGATTGCCCTGGCCGTTCTGGCTGTTCTCGAAGCCAGGAGCTCCCGCGTTGGGCTGCGGGGGAGGAGGCAGCTGCGAGGCTGAAGGGGTTCCAGCTTCGGCCATGGTGAAGGTGTTAACGGTATATGCTCTTTGGGCAGGAGTCCTTCGATATGTTGTCGACGTATCTCAATCGTAGACGGGAAGACCGAGGCTGAAAAGTGTCCAGAACTCGAGAAGTTAGGGGGGTCGGCTTCTGATTCTGGCCGGCGCAAGATCGCAACTTCGCAATTTCGTAGGGGGTAGATCTGTCGGAGGGAGGGAGAGAGAGAGAGGGAGAGGGAGGCGGGGTATTGTCGAAGATTGCGATAGATTACCGATATCTCAATGCTGACGAACGGAAATAGGAATGTCAAGAATCGCGGACTCTTCAGTGGCAACGAACCTAGCCTTACTATGCGGAGAGCTAGTAAAGATGCGCAACGACGACGGGGAAGGAAGACGTGTGCCAAAAAGGGAGAGTGGCTCTCCAACAGTTCGGACTGATAGATGATGATGGAAGTCCACAACGACGGAAAGGGAATCTAGAAAAGATGAGGAACTAGGTCGCGCGAAGGAACGAGAATAGGGAACGCAGACTGAATTCTCCTTTCGGGACGTCACCACAGGCGTTGATTGTTACCCGCGACGGCTGAGAGTGAGACTGTATGAAGTCTTTTATGTGCTCGAGGAGGGGATCCTGAAATGTACTGGTGCACCGACTAGAAGCGACGGATGCTGCTGGGAACAAGCCAAGGGGAGGAGAGAAAGAAATAAGTGCGCATATGAGGGAAGACGTGAAGACGACGGAGAAATATGAGAGAGAGGAAAAAAAGGAAACTGCCTTTGCAAAGGAGGAGTCCCCCGGGAGTTCGACGCACACGACAACGTAGGAGAGGTCTGCACACACACGATGTTGAAGGTGAGGAGGAGTAATCAGAAGGAGACAGTCAGAAAGGGCTTTTTTTGGTGCTGAAATCAATCAAACGAGGGTCCAGCGAAAATGCGGCGTGGGCTTGATTGGGTTTTTTCCCTCGCAAGGACCACACGGCGGCCCCGCACAGCTGATGGAAGAGGAATAGCGGAGAAAAGGGACCTTTTGATGTGGGGTTGACAGCCGCTAACAGACCTATCAGAGCCTCAGCCAGCGCCAGCCAGCGCCAGCCAGCGCGGTACGGGTGGCAGGGTGGTGCTGCGGTGAGTGGACACAAGCAACTGGAAGATTGATCTTAATGCTACGAGTGGGGTTCAAGCACAAGTACCTGGGCACCTAGGCCTACCAGTAGCCGGTAGCCTCCAGGGCTAGGTACCTACTTAGTCCACTGAATGCATCAACCACAGCGCTGTCTCATTTGAAGCCGGGTGGATGTCTTAACGCCTCTAAAGCTCAACAACGACTTTATGCCATATCTACAGCCATGTATTGTTATCCATGAATATACTCTAGGACAATGTTAGCAGACAGTATCGCGCGGCAAGAAAGTCAGAGAAGCCGTAGTCTGTAGACCTCTTGAGCCAGAAGTCTCTTTCAAAGCAAGGTAACATACGAGACCAGAGCCAAGCTTCATCAGGGGGTTTTATCTCTCGTGATAGGACCGACATGCAGACGCACTTGTCTTAAACCAGGCTTCCATTCCGACCGCTTTCAATTGCAGCAGTCTGATATCAGCAGTCAAAGGCCGGTTGAAGAATTCTCCCTCCCACATCTTATGCACTAATAAGTAGATAGCTTGCAGAACGACTCACAGAGCAAACATCAGAGACAGGCCACAAGCCCCTTTTAATCAATACATCGCCTCATTAGGCAGTCAGTACCTTATGCTACTCTCCATGATCAGATAACTTTGTGAAGTCCCTCCTCATATACTTAACCTGACCTCTCAATTATTACCCCTCAACTCAAACAATAAAGCCAGCTACCCTCAAGGCGGTTAACCCAAGCAAGTTCTATAAGCCATGTGGCTACTTTGGACTCATATGAACCCCCACGGAAGCGGAAAGGGGCTTTGCCGCTTTCTTTGTAGCAGGCAGTATGGAGTAAAGTCGTAGTGGAGCACATCCCACAGTTACCTCCATCTACATGTGATCCTTTGTGTACTTTGAAGAGAGAGAGAGAGAGAGAGAGAGAGAGAGAGAGTCAATATTGAAGTGAGACAAGAGGTAGCAAGATCCTACTCATGTGTCTATATGCCCATGTAGTTTATTCAATACTGATAAGGTACCCGATCAGGAATTCAGCTATGTACGTAGTTCCAGCTTCCTCACAACCTCACCTCAATAGCTTATGGTGATGTTGGCAAGCCTTCAGGTTGGTAATGAGCAGGTTAAAGGCTTATCTATTTATATACCTAGGTAGTTTGTAAGGCCTCTTTTTACTTGAAGAGTGCCATCTCAATGGTGCTGCAACTAACATGTGAAAGCTTCCTAGTTACATAAGAGTCACCAATTCTTTTGCCACGATTCCAGAGTTCCATATCCCAAAACCAACAAGAAAACCAACGCAAAATAGAGCCGTCTACTGTATACTTCGTAAGGCGTTGTCTATCTACTTGAATATATATCTAAGTAGTATCTCGTGTGTACTTATGCCTTGATACCCCGTATACTTGTTCGTCCGATCTTACAGGAACCATCGCAGGACGGCCAATGATGAAACAGCACTGTCCAATGGTGGGGCCGGCAGGCTAAGCGGGTACTTTGTACTTCGGGGTTCTAGTGTCTGTACTTACAGGCTTCGACCGAGGAAGAATTGTTATCAAGCCACTCTACAGCCACACGGGATGTATGGGCCCTAGACGCGTCTAACCGAGACAGCCACCTAAACTCTAAGTTACCTTCCTCCCACTGAATGGATACCTTGCCAACCTGGCCTGGGGTCTTCATACTTCCCGAGTTATTCATCCCCATCCGGCTCAGTGGAATGACACCGCATCTTTGCTCCAATCTGGCATTCCCCGTCTCAGGCATCATCAGGTAGTCAGCCAGTATGACGACGGCAAAGGAGCTCGAGGATGACCCTTTCGGGGTCCTCCATAAGATGTACAATGAAGTCGTACGTTTCGCACGTCCTTAGAATCTCACCAAGGAAGCTGACACCGAGTTCGCAGCTCGTCAACCTAGGAAAGCAAATCAGGACGGCCTCCAGGGACGACGCAAAGAACTCTGCCGAGACGCGTAGCGCGTTTGAAGCAAAGACCGATAATGCAAGGACAATATATCACTTTGCCCTCGACGAGGTAGAGTCGGAGATAGTAAGTCTTCTAAGATATGCTTTCGTCAGCCGACCTTTCACTTACCCGACCCCAAGAAAAGAGCCAAAGCAGTCATGTTGAGGGACTTGAACAAGCTGCGTGATGCCCGGGCTCCTCCTGGCCCGGTCCCAGCCCCTGCCCCGGCCCCGGCTCCCGCTCCCGCTCCGCAGCCCGTGGCTCCACCGGCTCCCATGATGGACATGCCCTCGGCCGCCGCACATACCATGGGAGCCCCCCGCCTCCCACCACAGCAGGAGTCGAAGCCCGTCGCTCCCTTTCCCGACATGGGAATGGGAATGTCGCCCGACGTGGTCGACCTCACCACCGCGACGGAGAAGAAACCTTCACCCCGACCGCCTCCCGGCGCCATCAGACCCCCGTCGCGCCCAAGTACACACGTGAAGAGCGAGGTGAGGCCTTCGCCGAAGGCTCCTCCCAAAGCTACTACACCACCCAAGGTAACTCCAGTCCCGGTGCCACAGATACCCCGTCGGCCGCCACACCAGGCGGCCGTATCGGCTGCGACTCATGCTCAGCCCGCGACACCGGTCCCCAGGCCACCGCACCCAGCTAAGCAACATCAGCAAGCGCCAACAGCACCGATGAGCCAACCCGACCCTTCTCCAAATCCGATGTTGACTACCCCTGCTGCCGGACCGGGCGGCGGAAACACTACGACCATCTCTGGTGGTGATCTCAATACCTTTACAGACATGCAGTTCTCCCTCGCGCCAGCCAATACCGAGCACCAGGGGGCACCGCCTGCCCCGATGCCCGACTTCGATATCAACAGTCTTGGCCAGTCACAGGATAACAGCAATAGTAATCACGGGCGGTCTCTGGAGAATCCCTCTGTTAGCCAGGGGGTCAACGCGAACACCGCTACCGCAGGTGTTGCCCAGTCTAACGCGGCCCCCCAGCCGCCGAGAGAGACTGGTACCGACGATACAAATATGGATGACCTCTTCGACTTGGGCGATGAAAACGGGAATAATGATACCATGTTCGATCTCGGCAGTGGGGGTATGAACGATAACGCCTTCAACGATATGATGTTTTTCAACTCGAACGATGGTGATATGTCCCAATTCGACGACGCATATTTTGGTCTGTAGTCATAGCATCCGGAAAAATGGTATATCTGGATCTGGCGAGCCGGGCTCGCTACGATACTCATCTAAGGAACCCCGGAATATAGCGGCAATGCTTAATAGCGAACGAATAGAATTATCTTGACGTACAGGAGGACGGTTCTTGCCAACGTCACTGCGAAGTTGTGATTGATATGTACCATGTCTCTAAGATGCTCTTGGTCTCCGCCTGGGAAATAAGCCAGGATGCTCTCCCTATCAGGCGAGCTCGATCAGCCGCGCAACAGTGCTCAGAGAGGCGATGCAGATACCCCGAACAGACGCTGAAGGATTGGGTCACTGATCTTGAGACTAATAATTAATCATGATCGTATAGATCATATTATTAGGAAGCAGAAGGCCTGCCCACACCTCTACAACCTTTTACACAGACTATCGAGCATCAAACTCTCGTCAGACGTAAGCGTTACATAATCTGGTACGTGAACCCCGGTTCTCGTGATGACCAACTCCGCATGACAGCACGACGCCTTCTCCTCATCACCCGACCCCATACTCCCACTCCCGCCCGGCGCACCCGAGCCGAGATCGTGAGGGGTCCACCAGTACAGCGGGAACCGCAGCTTGATGTTGTTCAGGATCAGCGCGGTGCACAGCATGAGAGCGGCGCCGAGGAGGACCAGCGGCACGAGGAACCAGCCCAGGCTGCCCGCCTTGTCGTCAATGACGGCCAGGAGCGCCGTGGCCCCGGCCGGCGGGTGCACGGTGTTGGTCAGCCCCATAAGGGCCGTCACCACGGCGCACGACAGCGCGCCCCAGACCCACCGCAGCGCCTCGACCTCGGGCCCTAGCCGGTACAGCCGGTAGCACGAGACTCCGATGACCGCGGCGAGGACCTGGCTCAGGATGCAGTTGCGCGGTTGCGCGAGGGGCGAATCGATGGCGTAGAACTCGAGGACGGCGGCGGCTCCCTAGATGGACCCAGGTAGGTGTGCTGTGAGCCTTTGAATGACGTCTGTCCTCACGGTGTTCTCGGTTCCCCTGCCAGGAGCTCTCTCCCTCCCTCCCTCTTTCCCTCTCTATCTGTGCCTCTCTCTTGCGCTCTCTCGCTCAGGGTCGGAAACCAATACTTACAAAGCTGGCCACGATGATGGGCCCGTGGCTCGCGACGTCGGCGATCTCGTGGCTCACGGCCTGGATGAGCATCAGGCTGCAGAAGACACCGACGAAGGCCCAGGGTATGGCCACCAAGCTGCCATGTTCGCAATCGGCACTACCATCCTTCCGGTGCCCCAGGAAGTGGGCGAGGGGATACGGGATACGGTCCCACGGCGGCGCAGGGACGACCCGGTTTAGGTACCGGTCTATATCGAAGTTCCACGCGCTGGACGGCGGTGGAGGAGGAGGTGGTGGAGGTGGAGGAGGTGGCAGATGCGAGCTCGAGGGTACGGCTGCGGTGGTCATGGTGAGCGAGTGAACAAAGTTCCGGGCAAAAAAACTACCTAGTCGACATCGTGAGAATCTGACACATTTCCGTATCTAAAGGGTTTCCGTCGGTATTTCTATCTTGGCAGTCAGGAGAATTAGATACTCAAGCTTTTTCAAGCCTTTTAACTTGAAGTTTAGACACGATTGCCTCCGGTGAGGTCATAAAAACCTTTCTCTTCCCGAGTAACCCGCGACTAATTTCGTAACAGAAACCCCCATGTCCGCCGCCGACGCCGCTCCCACGACGTAAAATTTACGTTTGGGATATAAGCCGGTCCGGTCACATCATCACATGGAAGGTTTCGCCTTTGATCACGCATGACGGGAAGCGGACTTCTTGGTACAAGTGCTGGATTACATCATTTCTGCTTAGGTTAGGTCCCAAGCTGTCGGGATACATGGCGTTTTTTTAGACTTTGACCACCTTCGGGGTTTCATGCGTCAGCAAATCTGGGTTATAATGGACTGGTTTGGAATCTATTTGAGTGGGCGACTCGAGGGGTGCTTGATGGGATATAACAATCAGGACTTGAGGCCTCTTATTCTCGACCCTGGGAGCCACCATGAGACGCCTCTTGCGGCCCTGTTGAACAAGGCGAGGATACCATGGTCATAAGGCGGCTGGCTCCCAGACTATGAACAGACAGACCCTACACAGCCGAGCCAGTGATTCCGAATGACCAAAACAGGTAGAATTCCTCATACCGTGGGTGGCTCAACGCCATCGCCCTGCGAGTTCTCACCGCTAGCCTTCGTCATCTCCCAGCCACGTCCCCTGTACCGCCTGGGCCAGATACCACAGCGACCGGGGGCCAAAATTCCATTTGGATCGAGGGCATCCTACTTGGTGGTCAGCATGTATCCGTTTTAGGGCAGGTTGGCGGATGTTGAGGAATCATAGACTAATTCACATCTCAGAGTGAGACTCCCTCTCTACTAGACTAGCACACCGTCTGTCCCAGTTTCTCTTGCTTACCTTCAACTTCTCGTTAAACTTCATCAGCGCCCCGTCGTTCCAGCTGTAGGTTCCCGCCACCTGGTCCATCAGCACCAGGTGCGTCCGGTACTCGCCGTAGCCGCAGGCGGCCGCGTCGTCGATCATGGCGCGCAGGCAGCCCATGGCCGCCCGCCGCCGCGCCGGGTCCGCCCGGTCGAACACGATCTCCACGATCAGGTGCATCTCCCGCAGGCCGACGCAGAAGGCCGGGAACAGGTCGATGTCGAACTCGTCGTGCCGCCGCTTGGCCAGCCGGAACAGCCGCGTCGCGTCGGCGCCCCGGATCGGGCTCACGGGCGAGAAGGCCACGTGCGCCCCGTTCGGCACCCAGTTCACCCACCTCAGCTCCTGGATGTCCGGGATCCCCGCCGCCACCCGGTCCCGCGCCCAGAAGTACTCGTCCGCCGGGATCGTCGACGGGTCGATCCGCCGCGCCCCGGCCACCTTCTTGAACTCGGCGTCGATGATCGAGAGCTTGTACTGCCGGATGTGCGGCGGCCCGTACGACATGCCGTAGTAGACCCACGAGCTAGATGTGTCCACGACGGGTTATTTCTCCATCGACAGGCGGTTGTTTGTTTCTAGATGGTGTAGGAGGTTGGGGAAGCTTCGAGAAGAAGAGGGGGGTAGGAGAGGAAACAAAACGCGTTGTTCTATACGTACCAGTCACCTGTCGCCGTCTCCCGGGCCGCGGCCGCGTGGACGATGTCGTCGGGTATCGGGCCTTCGCCGCCGTAGTACGTCGACCGGAGCTTCCCGCGTACTGCGAGAGTCTGGATGACGGATCGCAATTGTGCCACGTTCTCGAGGATGTTGCTGATCCTCAGGGGCCGGATGATCTCGATCTGAGTTTGGGACGTGAGTATCGGGTAGCGTCACGCTGCCAAGGTGAGTACATACCAGCTGGTGCAGATCTTCTTCCTTCTGAAAGGTATACATCTATCGTATCGGGGTCAGTATCAAATGGGTTCCCCTCGAAGTTCTCTCAGAACTTACGAAGCTCTCGTATCCTCCTGGATTCGGCATCAGCGTCATGCCCATCTTCGTCACGATGCCGAAGTTTGACTGCGAGAAGATTCCACTGAGAGACATGTTAGCTTCATGGGGTACGTGAACACTCGAATGTGAGCGGAATACTCCGAATAGGGACCAAATCCATATGGAAAGGTCTGCCAAGTATTATTCCCGGGCAGCGCGCCCATCCCCGTCCTGATGACCTCCCCCGTCGGCAGTACGACCTCGAGACCGGAATGACAAGCCCAGTGGTCGCCGTACGGCGTGTAACCGACACCCCTGTCCAGGGTATTTCCTATGATGGATCCCCCGCCGACGTCTGGCGTGTCAACCCACATGTGGTCGTACCCTTTGGCCTTGACCGCTTCATAGAGGGCGAAGAACGACACTCCTGGCTCGACGAGACAGGTGTAGTCATCTGGGTTCAAGTCGAGGATCTGGTTCATGCGTCTGCCGAGGTCAATGAGCACCGAACCACGTACTCGAGGGGCGGCGCCACCGTAACCCACTGGTCAAGTGGTCAGCACATGTCCCATCTTGCAGCGCGCGCAGTCATAGTCATACGGTTTCTCCCCATCGATATCGGGGCAATAGGTATGTAATGTTTGTTTGCCCACAGGACAACCTTCTGCACCTCCTCGCTGCTGCCCGGGTACACGATGGCCGACGGGACGAGCTCTTCGTCGTCGATGACGTACATCATGTCGTGCGTGTTTGGGTCTGCGGGCGTCAGCAGAGCGTGACCTACCGACCTCCATCAACCCAGGATTTGACTCACGTTGCATATACCTACCACAGCATTAGTCTCAGGGTTTCAGCGTGTTCTCCGAGCTCGGACTTACCATCCATCTTCCAAGGGCTTATCGTTCATCTCGACATTCTCAGCACCGAGCTCTGTTCCGAGCTCCCGGATGGCCTCGAGGAAGGCCTTCTCTTCTACTCCCTGCGGAATCACAGGTAGTCTCTGCCTCGCTGATCGGGTCTTGGTCTGAAGCTCGAAGATCCCAACTTTTGCCGCCTGGGCCTTCTCGAGGAGGAAATCCGGGATTCCCGAATGCTTCGCCGACAGCAGCGGGATATCCTCCCTGGCCTGTTCTGAAGATGTCATCTTATCGACGAAATCCTAGTTCGATATATTCTGCGGCTAGTGAAACACTGATGATATAAATTCTCGTCTACCTAGGTAGTCTACGTGATGTATTTATATACCGTTGGAAACATCGCGGCGAGGGAAATGAGCCGGCATTGCCCCTTTTTACCCCGCAAGCAGCGATGCATCTGCCGAATATGCGAGCTGCATGGTTCCCCGACTCCCCCCACAGGTTGACCGTTGCGGGATGATGTCTATGTCGCATGACAGCTGCGGAGTCGCAGAGGACTCTCTCCAGTCGTGAAAACATCGGCGCGTCTCGTACTGCCGATCGGAAAGGGGTCCAGCTTGTCACGCGCCCTTGGGTTTAGGTGGGAACCATGTGGTGCAACGACCGTACTTAACGGGAATGGTTACACCACCGCCACGAACGCGGCCTATCAACAACCACACTACCTAGGCACGCACGCAAAGTCTCTCCCGATCCCGCATCGCCCGAAATGCCAAAGCAACCCTTCGCGCTCTCGCGGGCGACCCCCGACGACATGCCGGAGATCACACGGCTGGAATACGTCTGCTTCCCGCCGATCGTCCGCGAGCTATTCATGGGCTGCCAGACCGAGGACGACCTACCCCGTCTCAGCGCCCGACACGCACGCCTGATGGCCACGGACCGCCACGACGTCTGGATCAAGGTGGTCGAGACGCGCACGCGCAGGATCATAGCGGCGAGCAACTGGAAGGTGTACCCCAACGGGGCGCCGTCTTCGGCCGGCGACACGGCGCCCGAGTGGCTGCGCGACGAGGACCGCGAGAGGGCGGCGAGGATGCTGGGAGCGATGAACGAGGCGAGGAGGGCGGCGAATCCGGGGGGTTTCGTGTGTGGGTTTGCTCTTCTTTTTTACTCACCTGCCTGCCTACATAACTCATACGGCCTCCTCAACAGGCACCCTCCCTTCTTTTCGTAGTTATCATACCCGCTCTGGCGAGGACTAAATAATTGGAAATATATACCTAGGTATATATTTATCAGATCTACATACATGCTTCACCGACCCCGAATACCAGCGCAGGGGTGCGGGCAGCATGATGATGCAGTGGGGCTGCGACCTGGCCGATCAGCTGTTCCTACCGGCGTGGATCGAGGCCTCGCCCGAGGGCAACGCGCTGTACCGGAAGTACGGGTTCTACGACTTGGAGCCCGCGAGGGGCGGGCTGCAGGGGACGAATATGAGACGGGATGCTAGAACCAAGCAGGGTGCGTGAGGGTGGCAGCGGATATCTGAGAGAGGGGGGGGGGGTGTGTGAACACTATGGGGCGAGAGAGGATGGTGAGGTGGGTGTGGGTGTGGGTGTGAAGGGGATGGGGGATGATAGTTGGAAGGTCTTTCTCGCGTCGCTGTGATTGTGGCTGGGACGCGAGTGTTCACTTCTCGATCCAGATGGCCGGCCTAATGGGCTGTGTCGGTTTTGTATAGTGTGTTCACAGTGTATGTAGAGCGAGTAGTCATAGGGGTTAAGTAATTTCTGTCAGCATCCGAATCGTATAAGTAGCAACCAGACCTAGGATCACTCCGCCTTTGAACGATGTTTATGCAATTAAGAGTGCTTTTCTTTACGTTCAAGTGCTTTCCATTGAAGTCTCTTGTCCCATACTCCAGCCTGCTAGTCACTAGAGCAGCTGTTCCCATAACCATTTATCGCATCACCCCCCCTCTCTCCCCCGCCGCCCATTAACAGCGTCGACGGATCCCAACGGTGAAATCTTCGATTTTTCGACACAGGAGTAAGGACGTCAATCGCTGCATTTGAGGGATGCGAGGAGGAGGGTTTCTATACCTTCTCTCGAACGACCTACCCTCATCTAGAGTTTCTCTTGAATCTGTGCAGATACACTGGCCTGACAACAGAGTAACGACATTACCAAGCCCTCCTATCCTCATCACCAAACTACCGCACGAACCTTACCCCTATTTCCCCCTTTTTCATCATCCTCCCTTATCTTCACGATGAACCAATTCATCCACCCGTTAGTCGTTTAGTACGGCCAAGTCCAAATTATCGGACAGCCGAATGCGGGCCAACCGTACCAAATCCTGCTCCCGATGATTTGGACTTGGCCGTACTAAACGACTAACGGGTGGATGAATTGGTTCATCGTGAAGATAAGGGAGGATGATGAAAAAGGGGGAAATAGGGGTAAGGTTCGTGCGGTAGTTTGGTGATGAGGATAGGGAGAAAAAGGGAAGAGCTTGGGCAGCGAGCACGGTATTTATCCTTTTTCTTCATGCTCCGGGACCGCACGAGCGATGAGGACCCGGCTGTCCACCAGAGATGAGCATCCCCCGCGGTGTAACGGACCTGCGTACGGACGGGGTCTAGCCCCGGGGCCGGACCCCTCCCGGGAGATTAATCTATCTCCCCGCACGGCAAGAAGAGCCGGCCTTCATTTCTATTATCTCCTTACGTTACACATTCATTTGATTTGCTCCTCCTCATTTGATTGTTATCTCCGCACGAGAAGAGGGGGAAAAAGGGTTCATCTGATAAACGGTAGATAGATCGGATAAGGAGAAGAGAAGGACAACGTGGCTCTATTCAACATAGGAGTCTTCGCACGGCAGTCTTCGCACAAAAAGAAAAACTTGTATCAAGCACGGAATAGTGGCAGCAGGAAAAAAACAATCGGCTTTTGTCTAGTTTCAAGGAGACATCGAGATGATGGTGATACACCTTTAATCGGTAGGTAGAGCTAGTGAAGATTATCTAGGGGGGTTGGGTTGGGTTGGGTTGGACCCGCGGCTCCGCCTACACTGGCTGCCACCCCGTATACGCTTTCTTCAGCATCTTGGGCTGGGGAAAGATACGCGTGCAAGCTCACCTGGGCTGAGGTATGATCGCAATGCCCTAATAACATCAGCTGTGCATTAGTGGTGGCAGTGCCTCGTCCGTGGACATACCGATTCTTCGTCGCCTTTCAGGGTCACTCCGAATTGGGTTCTCCTGGGGCGTGGTCGCGTGCTTACCAACCGGGCAAGTATCCAGGATCTCACAGATCTTGCCTCTCCTTAAATTTCACGACCATGTAGCGAGGTTGGCAATAGCCTGAGGGGATCGTGACGTACACGAATAAAAAAAAAAAAAAAAAACCACCGGTCAAAGAGGCGACCGAGTCAAATACAGCTGACGCAGTCCTGCACCAGGCAGTGGATGACCCCATGTTGGATATAAGTGCCTTCAACCAAGCAGTAGGTAATCGCGGGATGTATGAACACACCCCATCAGACTGCTCGTTATACTCGTCGTTAATCCCTCCTCACCCGTAACCCTTGGAGCCAGCGGAGCCGGTGGCTGCCGCCCATAGTAGAACCTAGCCTTGAAATTGTTCGTCGGGAAACCTCAAGCGGCCAGCGATGTCGGACGACTGACGGTGCTTAGTAGCGACGATAGCCAGGTCGAAGAGAGCCGCATTGAGGACAGCGCCGTTCGAGCACTACCAGATGGCGGCTTCGAGGCACGGGTGCAAGTTTTTGTCGGATTGTGAGTGAGATCTATCATCCCATCTCGGCCCTGGTATCGACGAGTTTCTCCGCGGACAGCCTGGCGTCCGATCCGAGAGCCGAGAAGAGTCTTCCTTCCCATGAATTCGGGCTCTGGCGCCCTGTGAAGCACACCGTCCGCCACCATGTAGTCCCATCACCCCCGAGGGACTTCCAGCCTCGTACAACTCAAGAAACCTTCGGCTGGATGAACAGCTTCGGCATCTTCGAGTCGTACTGCACCTACACCAGTCATCCTCTCGCTGCTGCTCAGCGCCGTGTCCTGGACCGATAGCATCCAGGGCTTTTCCCTTCTGATCGAGAGCCACACGGGTGTCGGGGCTGCCTCTTCGACGCGGGCTACAGTACACTGCCGTAGCCTATTAGCCGCTTTTAGCATCACCTCCATCATGACCGCCTCCCTGGTGGCGACCTCGGCGTTGGGATGCTCTAGTAACTGCTTGGCCATCTCGTCCGTGCGTGAGTACCTACTTCCGGGCATCGCCACGCCGTTCACCTTCGCCGTAATCACCTGCGGCGGGCCTCCATCGGCGGCGGCGTTCGTCTTTTCCCCCCCTTATCGCTCAGCGCCTGATCTCGCCTACATCGGCTTTCTCTGGACCATGCGCGTCACGGTCTTGATCATCATGTTCGACGCGCTCCTGATGCTGCTCTTTATCCGTACCCGGCTCCCGCCTAGGCTGAGCGGCTCTGTCGTCGAGCGAGCGTTTCGCCGGGAGGGGGGGGGGGCGTACTCCTTTTCTTGCCGCTAGCCTCTTCTTGTTCATAGTGGTGTCTTGCCTGCTGTGTATCTAGATACGCACGTGAGAATATCCCTTCCATTGAACCGGTTCTGGGTATGAACACCGAGTATAATCGACCGACTTGCTACTGATCGCCAATGTCATGAGCACGCCGGAATGCATCATGGCCACGCTCTTGTTTGACGCGTATTCCGGGGCCTACAAAAGCCTTCTGTCGCTGTACATCACGGACGGTGCCCCATACTTTGCCTGGATCGGCGTCCGCGATTCTGGCGCGCTCTACGCCTTCACGTTTATAGACGGGCAGGTCCTGAGAGGCGTACAGGGCATGGTGTTCGCGATGCTGCCGTCGCTGACCAGGGAGCTGAGCCAACGCGGGATCCGGAGCGGCATGATCATAACGATAAGCTCGTTTTGACGTCTTGATCGGGCTTCTGGTTGTCGAGGCGCTTGTGGATGCTGCCGGAGGAGGTATCTGTAGATGCAGACCTGGTCGGCGCGTGGTGAAGCTGCTCGGTGCTGGCTACGCTATGATGTCGTGCCTTTTGTGCGACTCGGGCTCGCCGATCTGAGAGTATATTTGGGTGGTGAGACGGCAGTATTACCTACCCAATCTTTGCGACGTGCATGGTAACCTGAGATGATGGAATGACAAGATTGTATTAAAAATGCCGTTGCTACAGCATATACCTCGATATACTGGCGACGGCTTATCTGCAGGATGATGTCACGTTATCTAGACTCGGGACATGACTAAAGCTGACATGACTAATAAAGTTCACGATGCGTTGACAGAGCTGGGGAAGATGCCGTCGCAGTCTATTTCTACTAGTAAGGGGTAACGGCTACGGCTGATGTGGGGTGTACAATAGAGTCTGTTTGCCCAATAACATTTCTCCCCTCAGCTTGGTGGACATCTGTACGTAATACTGCTTACCCTCAGATAGCAGCCGATCAAAGATTATCTTATCAGTAGGATGCACCGCATATCCTTGATCCCTGAAGCACGCGTGATAGCGCGCGGCGGCGTCAGGCCCCGGAGATGATGGAGGCCCCCAGGGATCTGTGGCCTTCGCTTGCTTCTAGAACGATTGGTCCGTTCTCCTTCTTGATAAAACTTTCCTTCTATCCCCCCTTTCACCTTCATAGCGCATCAATCCCATCCCTCTCTTTATTCTTATTACGTAGGTCTATATATTTATCACAGGACGCCACGGATCCCCAAACTTCAACGCCCCCCCACGCGCTCCCCCGCGCTCAACTTAAGGTGAAGATCTGACCTGACCTGATCTGACCTGCCCACGAACGATGCGCCGGCCGTCAGTCGCCAGCGTCCGCGCGCGCACCTCTGTGGACGCGACCGGTGCGACCGCCGCCGACGATGCCCTCGCCAAGATGGGCTATAAGTCGGAGCTGCCGCGCAGCTTGAGCATGCTGTCAGTGCTCGGGCTGTCCTTCGCCATCATGGCCGTCCCTTACGGTCTGAGCACGACGTTCTACATCACGCTGTACAACGGCCAGTCGGTCACCATCATCTGGGGCTGGGTGCTGCTGTCGCTGCTGTCGACCGCCATCGCCGCGTCGCTCGCCGAGATCTGCTCCGTCTACCCGACCGCCGGCGGCGTCTACTACTGGGCCGCCCTGCTGTCCACCCCGCGTTGGGCCCCCATCGCCAGCTGGGTCACCGGTTGGCTCACCCTCGTCGGCAATTGGACCGTCACCCTGTCCATCAACTTCGGCGGCGCCCAGCTGATCCTGAGCGCCATCTCCCTGTGGGACGAGGACTACGCCGCCAACGAGTGGCAGACCATCCTCATGTTCTGGGCCGTCATGCTCCTCTGCTACCTCGTCAACGTCTTCGGCTCCCGCTACCTCGACCTCATCAACACCGTCTGCATCTACTGGACCGGCGCCTCCATCTTCATCATCATGATCGTCATCCTCGTCATGGCCCCGAGCCGCCGCTCCGGCGAGTTCGTCTTCGCCCACTACGACGCCTCCGCCTCCGGCTGGCCCCTCGGCTGGTCCTTCTTCGTCGGCCTGCTCCAGCCCGCCTACGTCCTGACCGGATACGGCATGGTCGCCGCCATGTGCGAGGAGGTTCAGACCCCCGAGCGCGAGGTCCCCAAGGCCATCGTCTGGTCCGTCGTCGCCGCTGGCCTGACCGGTCTCATCTACCTCATCCCCATCCTGTTCGTGCTTCCCGACGTGCAGACCCTGCTCGACGTCGCCAATGGCCAGCCCGTTGGTCTCATATTCAAGACCGCCACGGGTAGCGCGGGCGGCGGTTTCGGTCTGCTCTTCCTCATCCTCGGCATCTGGCTCTTCGCCGGTGTCGGCGCCCTGACCGCCTCGAGTCGCTGCACCTACGCCTTTGCCCGCGACGGCGCCATCCCGGGCTCCAAGCTCTGGAGCAAAGTCGACAAGCGCTTCGACCTCCCCCTGTGGGCTCTCACCCTGTCCACCATCGTGGATTGCCTGCTGGGCCTGATCTTCTTCGGCTCGTCGGCCGCCTTCAGCAGTTTCACCGGCGTGGCTACCATCTGCCTGTCGACATCCTACGGTCTGCCCATCCTGGTCTCGGTCCTGCGCGGCCGCACCGCGCTCAAAGATGCTTCCTTTTCTCTCGGCCGCTTCGGGTACGCCATCAACGTCACCACCCTGCTGTGGATCGTGCTGGCCATCTTCCTGTTCTGCATGCCCACCACGTTGGACGGGCTGGACGCGAGTACCATGAACTATGCCAGCGTGGTCTTTGCCGGGTTCGCGGCCATCAGCATCGGTTGGTACTTTGCTTGGGGCCGTAAGCACTTCTCCGGGCCCCCGGTCCTCTCGGCCGAGTTCGGGGGTGACGGAGCAGGTGTGGTGAAGGGACAGTCGGTCGATGTAGAGTCGAAAGGGGAGCCTCTCAAGGATGGAGAGACCCAGAAGTCTGTATAGCGTCACGTTTTGTCTAATGCGCCCTCGGAGAGAGGACGTCTTCATCGGTTGAGTGTACATAATGTTATCATATCACATCGGATACCTAGCATTCAACGTTGTCAAGGCTTGATTAACGATAGGAGTGAAATGCCTTTGTCTTTCCATGTCCTGGAGGTATGATGACTACCTAGGTACCTAAGGCTGCCCACCACTCGCGTCTCGGCCTAAGTTTCCCACATCCCCCCACTGATGATAA
Organism: Xylariomycetidae sp. FL2044; assembly: GCA_022376275.1. NCBI lineage: Eukaryota > Fungi > Ascomycota > Sordariomycetes > Xylariomycetidae sp. FL2044. The sequence goes on along the minus strand of JAJNOH010000052.1, from coordinate 8,756 downwards.
GAACACGCTCCAGGTGTCACCAGAAGTCGGTGAAATGAGGGAGGCTGAAACGTCGACCATCCGTGACGGGCACACTGACCAAGTATGTGATGTTATCTTTCCGTCTTATGAAGAATGCTATAATAAAACTTCCTGGTACGAGACACTATTTCTTTTATATATAAAACACCGTTAATCCAGATGGCGCCCGTCGCCTTTCTAGAGCTTACATTTTCGTTGGTCAACTTCGATCATCCATCCTTATCCTACAGTCACAAATGCAGATGAGTAACGGTTATGTTGATGTGACATCAGCACATCGAAGACCCTGAGTTTGATTGAAAAGCAAAAACGCCTTATAGGAAAAATCCTGGAGTATCACAGACTGCCATCTCGAAACCCAACCTGCACCGACTCCGTGGGGGTATTCCGAACCATCGTCTTGAGAGCCCAACCTGCACCAACTCCGTGGGGGTATTCCAAACCATCATTTTGAGAGCCCAACCTGTATCGAATCTGTGAAAGAAACCCAAGCCGTGATGTCGAAATTCAAAACTGCACCGACTCCGTGAAAGAAATCCGACTGGTCATCTCGAAAAACCCAAACCGAACCAACTCCGTGAAACAAAACCGAACCATCATCCCAAAGCCATTCCAGATTACATTATTTCTCCCCCCCGGTTCTCTGGTTCCTCCAAGCCTTCATTCTTGTATTTCGATTATCAAGCTTTCTCCCTTCGGGCGTCACACATCCAGGAGCAGTGTGGTGTGAGCGCCGAAGGGGCACACAACCCAAAGCTGGAAGGTGTGTCAAGTCGTGACTTTGTGCGGGACTCGTTGGGCTTCTTTTTCTCGCTTGCATTCGTCGATCGATTTGGAGATGATGATGACCTTCTGGCGAAGCGCGGCGATCTCGCACTTCCGCTTGACGGGTGTCTGGAAGTACTCGTCATCTCTGGCCTGGAAGAGGTGGCGCAGATCGCCTGCACAATCAACGCTCCGCGGCCGTCGACGATCCGGGCGTGGGCGTGGGCGTCGTGGGCTCTTCGACGACACGCCGTGGCTCGCCGCCCTTTCGAGACGAGTGAGACGACGCCCGCCCTGAGGTGGTGGTGATGTAGTCTTGGCTGCTCCCTCGACTTCGCCTTCGAGACGTCCGGCCACGACGGGCGGCTGGTGGTGGTCTGCCAGCACGAGCATCTTGGATGGGATGAATTCCAGCATGTCGGTGAGAAACTGCGTTGAGCGATCACTTTCATAGAGCTTGGTAATCCACTAGTTGTAGATATATATATGCCTTAAAATCACCAAAGAAATGAAACTTGCGGAGGGATGGGGGGACGGAAAGGAGAAGGAAGGGGGATGGGGTGAGTTAACTTACTCTCTGAACACCCTTGTGGATCTGGATCTTCAGAGTCTTCTTGTAGTGCAGCCCTTCCCACTTCCTGCATTCGCCCATTTCGTAGAAATAGCCCAGCTCCATCGAAGACAGGAACAACCTCCCCGTGCGGTCCCGGTTGAAGTCCCGCTGCCCCTCGGGCCCGTGCACGTACCAGACCAGGAAGTCGAGGAAGAGACACCCGAGCGCCCACAGGTCGGTGTATTCGTCGCAGCGCCGGAACACCTCGACCTCGGGCGCGCAGTAGGCGTGGCCGCGCCGCATCATCTGCGGCGGCGGCGTGTTGGTGCCCGCCGCCGCCACCGCCGTGTGGCCGCTGTGGAACCGGGCCAGGCCGAAGTCGGCGATCTGCAGGACCCCGAACTCGCTGTCGCTGCTGCGGCTGCCGCGCCAGTTCCGGAAGAGCAGGATGTTCTCGGCCTTGATGTCGCCGTGGGTCCCGAGGGTCTTGTGCCACCGGTCGTCGTCGTCGCTGAGCCGCTTGAAGTCGAAGAACTGCTGGATGATCTTCAGCGCCTCCGTCAGGCCCGCGAACTGCTCCGCGAGCCACCTGGCCATCCGGGGGCCATGGTTCTTCGCGCTCCGGAGGAGGGGCGCCGCCGGATCCTGCCAGAAGTCCCACAGGTTCATGTCCGCGCACGGGAATACGAAGTAGAAGTCGGAGGCGGAGGCGGCGGCGGTGGCGGTGGTGGACGATTCGATCTCGAACGTCGCGGAGAGCCTGGCCAGGTGCTGCGACGAGTGGAGCTTGGAGTCGCTGCTGATCCGGCTGAGAAAGTTGGCTTCGTTCTGGAACACCTCTCGGGCTGTCCATTTGCCGGTCCGGGCCCCGTCAAAATTCAGCTTCTTGATGGCGAATAGTTGTTTCCCCGACCCTGTCTGTGAGGAGTGTATCAGAGCTGCGGCATGAGTGCTACCAAGAATGACGGGGGGGGGGGGGGGGGGGGGGGGGGATGAAGAGACGGGCGTGTGCTGCACATGAATTGGCCGCGCGAATCTATTTAGAGAATGGGAGAGCCGTATTACTTACAGTGTAGATGGGCAATTCGTGCTGCTTCTGGTCCAATTCAACGCAGAAGACAGTGCCAAAGGTGCCGCCCCTTGAGACCTTCTCGACGCTTCGTATCGGTAGGACGATGCTCTGGGGGAATTTGTAGTGTAATTGCTTCTCCTTCTCCTTCCCATCGGCCTGGAAGTACGCGGGGCAGAGCGCCCATTGGTGCTGGTCGAAGCATTGGACGTCGAACCCTTGCCAGGACCGGAAGACCGGTATGGCCTGTCGGCAATGTTGGCAGTCGGGAACAGTGTCCGTCTTGGCCCTGGATCGTTCCCACTCGGCCAGGTGAACGAAGGGCAGTTTCGAGTCGTCTAGGTTGTGCTTCATACAGTCGAACACCAGGGTCTGCTTCTCTAGAATGATGAGGATGGCAAACACTTTGCGGTAGGACGTGAACTCTTGGTCGTCGTGTGATCGAGGCAAGCCGCAGATCACTCGTGCTGCTTCGTCTGCGTCGAAGGCGGGCGGTGTAGAGAAAGGGGCGTTGGTGTCTTCGAACAAGGCCCGGACGACATCGTAGGTGAGTAGATCCCATATATCGACATCGGACCAGTAATACTTGGACGAGCAGAGGCCTTGGAGGTCGATGTGGCGTTGACAGCGTCTCAGCTCGTCTCTCATCCTTGAAAAAGTCCACCCCCATTCGTCCACGTCCAGGGGTTGCCGAGTGGCGGGGAAGACTTCGGAGTCGGAGCACTTTGTTTCGTCGTCGTCAGAGTCGGTAATGGTATCTCCCTGACTCAGTGGAATGTCCATGTTCTTGTCGAAGGGACTGTAATCCTCCGGGAAGGCGCTTTGGAAACTTGGGACGAGGGTATCATGTGGGGAGTTCCCATCAGTTTGGTCAACCTCTTCTGGTGCTTCAAGACGGAGATTTCCTGGTCCAAACCGCCTTGCTAAGGCACGACGAGCGTAGCCCCGGTGCTCATTTATGACGACGGTCCTGGGTAATAATGTATTCTCACTTGCCCCGGACTCGTCAAAATCGTGCTTTTTCGCCTCCTCCAGAAACTCTACGTTGGTACGATGGTCAGGATCGACGAGATGCTGTTGGGATGAGTAGCTCGTCTCCGTCTGAACCGGGAGGCCTCGCGCGCACAGCGGTCCTCGCGGTTCAGTCTGTGTTCATAAGAGTATGTTAAATGACATGCCAATAGTTAAAGAGTGTCCCTTACATTGAGAGATTTATGTCTCCCTGGGCGGAAGACTGATAAAATAGCACCCATTTCCGAGCTGGTGAAAGACTGTGGTGTTATGTGTGATAGTGATTCTAACTCGCACCCTCTTGGGTTTTGGTAGAACGATTTATCTACTCCATGTCTACCTAGGTACACTCGAACCGATGAGGTTCCGAGCGGCCCCCAAGTCGCATTCTGTGGTACTGCCGAATGCAGGTTGATCCAACCTGCATTCTAAGCCCCGTCGTCTATGCATCAATGTGACATTAACCAGCCAACGAGCTATACTCGCTAAAGACGGGGTGTTTCATGCTGTTTCCCCTTTGCATGTGATCGGAAGAGATCGGAAGAATATCCAGTTTCACCCCTGGCGTGAATCCACGAATGCCCCCCTCCTGGTAAATGTCGGTGTGAGGAGAAGAGAGTGTTGCCGGCCCCTTGCAGATTTCCGGTGCTCTTCCTTTCCAAGGCTGCCGATTGCTTTCTTTAAACTTCCGCTCAAGGATTGCGGCGCTGATCGATGTGTATATAATCATGCTCCCGTAGTAGTCTCAGAAGTCCTCTCAACTGTGTTGTGTTTCTCCACGGTGCCATTTTTATAGTTGCCAAACAGAGTTCTAGCGGATTGGCTTGGGAAGGTTCCCAAAAGTTGTCCATGTGGAAACTCAGAGGGGAAAAAAGGAGAAGAGAAGTATATGGAAATGGGGACGCGGAAAAAACCAAGGATTTCTGCCTGGTGTACCAGCGCGTATTTGGATAGAATGAAAGAATCAAACCGATCAATGGGGGAAGCAGAGCGTGTCTATGGCGCGATGATGCGTCTCGACGCGGTAACCCTCCACCGGCTGTGTCACCAAGTACGCATCAAGCACAATCGAGTCATATGGTCTAGAACTTATCGATCAATTCTGGATTTCCGCTTGACTAGGTATACATCCGCAACAACAACTCCTCAGCCTCAGAGCAATGAATTAACGCCTCGCCTTGTACGTGTCGTAGGGTTTTCGTATGTGTAGGTTGCTTACACCAAATCAGCATCCCATTCGCCCTTGTCACCACGAATGGTACCGTCGTCGTCCAGAATCTTGTTCTCAGGCGCTTCTGGTTTGTCCGCCCACATTGACCTTCTGAGAGGATGATGGGAGCAGCGAACCTTCCATTCCTCACGCCATTCCAAGCGTGACTCGTCACCAGGAGCCCACCAACCTCTTCCTCCACGGTCGTATACTTCGGACCTCGCGCGCCAGGATTCCTGCATTTCCTCTCTGGTAGGCTCAGCCCCGGTTCGATCATCTTGAAGCTCCCAGGGCACCTCGAAGGCACCAATATCGTCAAGCCGCTGGCGGTCCCACATGATGTAACCCCAGTGACGATGGCCCCAGTGCAGATCATCGTAGATTGCCAATTGGGCATGGTCCTGATCTTCCCACCCGGACTGGAAGCACGAGACACGCCATATAGATTGAGGGCCCTTGTCCTTTTCCTCAAAGAAAGGAGCTGCTTCGAACAGGTCTGGTCTGTCATTTGCGTCCCGCAAAGCCAAATCCATTAGGGAGTCATTCAAGAAGCCAAACCAATGACCGACAAGCATGTCTTTGGTCCTAAAAGCTTTCTCTTGATCCTGAAAACTTTTACTGGTTGCAATCTTGAGGATTCTCGGCAATCCTAGTACCAGGTAGTATTGTATATGCCAGTCTTTATCGTGCAGGTCGAGTATAGTTCTTTCCTTGCCCCAGATGACATCATGAGCCGCAAAATCATCGAATTCTGAGTTGTAGTCAGCATCTCCATTACTCAATCCTTTTCTTGGCGCATATATCTTACTGGAAACGACTTCTCGTGCCATAAAGTCATATATGGTGGCAAGCTGGGCATTTTCCCAAGGCGCGAACTTGGCAAGAAAGAGATACGAAAGCCTCTTTCGTTCACGGGAGTCATGGAGATTAAGAATCCCAAAAAGCCTTCGATATATCTCAAACCGGTATAGGGTCCGGGCAATTCTGTCCTTCTCGGTTTGGGAGGCGGGAGTCTTTGAGAACAAAGCTTTGTTGCCTGGGATATATGGAGATTCAGAACAAGCTTGGATGAAATGGTCTACTATTTTCAGGACGGCGTCCGAGTGAAAGTTCCGTAGCTCGAATGCTTGGCTCATGGTCCAAGTGACGGAATCCACCGGCTCACGCTGCATTTTCTGAATGTATTCGGAGATGTAGAGCCAGGATTGCCGTGTTTGATCTCGATACTTCTTCGACGAACCATCCATGTTGGGATCAACGGGCTGGATCCTTTTGAAGGGCGGAGAACACTGGTGTGCTTGGATGGCTTCGGGCAAGACGTCTAAACCGACTTCATTCACAAGCACGCTTCTGATGATGTCCGGTTTTCCGGTGAGAACATCGTACATCGCGTGACAGGACAAAGCCGCATTCGCAAGCGAGGGCATGTCGGAAATGAACGAGAGTATGAGTATTCGCAGCTCTACCGGAAGCGTCTGTATATAACTCGGCTTCACGTCTTCGCTGGGCTCTGTCGTATTTCCATGATCATGTGTTCCCGCAAGGATGATACCAGCTTCGGTCGGGGTGGTGGCGACTTTGTCTTTCGTTGCTCCATTCGTGACTGGGTCTGTGACGTCGTGGTTGTGTGTAACCGCATCATGAAAGGCGTGACATGTCAAAGACAGACTAGAGCGAGACTGGGAATGGGGAATAAAGTCCAGGATACGTAATCGCAACTGCAATGATAGTCTTTGTATGTTGTTTGGTCCCGCATCCTCATTATGCTCTGTGAGACTGGTGTCAGCAGTTTCTGTCATGCTGATGTCGCTATCTTCCGTCACACTGATGTCCATATCACCAGGGTCTGCAAGATGATTGCATATGTCGGCAAACTCATCTATGAACACGTTATGGTGCTGTTGGTTTGCGACCTCAGTAGCGAGCGCCTCATCGGGCCTGTCGGTGTCATTGAGAGCCATGGTCGTGTCGGCGAGCTGCTTTGCAACGGAGTCGATACCATTAGTGGGGAGAGCGCATTCAGGTATCTTGGAGGCCTCGATGGCCTGGACGGTGTTGCCGTATGGGTTGATACTTGGGTCGCCATTGTCAAGGGCTGAGGGGCGACTGCCAGCACCAGCGATGTCGGCTGTGGTAAGATTGCTATTACCTAGATGCATGGCGATGTCGCTTTCCTGGCATTTACTGGTATCGTATCCGTCCATGCGCAGCTGGGATGCGCTTACTAAATGATCTCTAAAGATCGTGTCGTGCAGTTGAACAGGGTTAGCAGCGATGGTGTTTAACTCATTTCCATAGGGGTGTACAATGGGTACCCACAAAAAAGCTTGGCAAAGTTTTAATAGCATAGGTATTTAAATAAGTTACTTAAATTTATATATAAATAGCCTATAATTTTAAGCGTTTTATTTATAAGTTATTTATAATTAATTAATTTATAAAAAAATAATTTATAAATAATTTATAAATAAAATATTTAAATTTATAAGTTATTTATAAATAAAACTTTTTTATTAATAAATTATTTATATTTATATTAAAATAACGTATATAATATTTATAATATAATTATAAATAATAATAATAAATATTTATTTATAATTCGATTATATAAAATTATATTTATATTTTAAAATTAAATTATATTTATAAATATAATTAAAAAAATTCGTGAAATGGTTATAAAATAACTTTTATTAAAAATATATAAAAAATATATTTATTAAATTTTTATAAAATATTATTTAGTTTAATAAATAAATTATTTATTTATTTTAAAATTTTAAAGCTAATAAATAATTATTTAAACGTTTATTTATTTAATAATTATATTATTATTTAAATTTATTGATTTATTTTTTATAAAATTTATTATTTAAAATGCTATAAAAAGCAAATAATAAGCGATATTTAAAATTAACAAAAAATATTAATTTTTTACGATATAATTTATTTAAAAGCAATTTTAAGGTATTTAAAATAAAATGGAAAATATTATAAATATTTATATTAATTTATTAATTAGCTTATTTTAATAATAATATTTATTTTAATAATAAACTATATTAAAATTAATATATATATTTTATAAAAAATTTTAAAATAAAAAAAATGGTAAAATAAAAGCTTAATTATTATATATTTTAGAAAAAAATGCTATTAATAAACTACTTTAAAATGCTTAAATTTAATATTAAATTATATTTTAATAACTTTAAAAAAATAATAGCTATATAATTTATTATATAAAAATATATTATTAAATAAGGTATTAAAGCTTATAAATAATTATTTTAAAATTATTTTAAAATTATTTTAATATATAATTTATTTTAAGCTAATTTTTAAATATAGCTTTTTAAAGCGTTTTATATAATATTTAATAAAATTATATTTTAAAAGGTTTAATGAATATTAATATAATAAAAATATTTAAAACTCGAATTTTTTATAAACTTTTTTTTATATAATATAAAAAAGGGAATTTTTTAATTTAAGCTTTAATATTTTAATAATTATAATAATTTAAATAATATATCAAAATTTTTTTTATTTTTATTTAAAATAAACTTTAATAAACTTTTAAAAAAGGCTTTTTAATAGATTTTATATTTAAATAAAAAATCATATTATTAAATTTATTAATTATATATTTTTTATAATTTATTATTATATAATTTTAAGCTTTAAAAAGGTTTTTAAAATAATTAAATTATTAATTAAACTTATAATATAAACGTTTTATGATATTATTTTAATATTATTATTAATTATAAAAAGCGATTTTAGCTATAGCTTAAAGCTAATTAGCTTAAAATAATTATAAAATAATTATTAAAATATATTTTAAATTTTTATTATAAAATATTTTTTTAAATATAAAAAATAAAAAGGTTATAAAATATAAAATTAATATTTATATATAATTATTTTTAGCTAAAATTTTAACTTTAAATAATAAAAAATATATTAAATAAAATCTTTATAATTATTTTAGTTATTTATTAACGATTTATTAAAAAAAGATTTAAAAATGTTTCGAATATATTATATTTAGCTTAAATATAAGGGATTTTATTATTATTTTAAATAAAAAAAATATTTAAAATAATATTATTAACTTCGAA